>JANRGW010000608.1:0-21077 GCA_024733675.1 Psilopsiagon aymara | reverse complement strand
ATTCTCCTTCCCATCCCTCCAGGAGTAGAGGGAAGAAAAAGGGGGAAGTGAGTGAACAAACTGTGTGGCTGATTTATATCCTAAACCACAACAAAGTGACTTGATAATTACAGACAGGTCAGTCACATCACAAACTATCAAATCTGAAGAAATTACAAATGGGAACTGCAGCAGTGACATATTTATCCTTTTTGGATTTAGGAACTGTTTATTTAGAATGTCATCTGTCTAGCAACAGAGTCTTAAGTAGTAAATTATATCAAATCTTTGAACTCTGAATTTTGAACTTAATAAAACTTGATAAATTCCCCATATTAATGTCTATTAATACATACATATTTTAGATACATTAAATTTTTATGTCAAATGGGCTTCTAAAAATGAAAAATTAATTTTCAGCACTTAAAATCTTTTCAATAAATTTTTCAGGAAAACATGGGACTTTTTTCCGTTACGAAGGATTATTTCGAGATAAAAGCATTTTGTAAAGTCTCTCAGAAAAGAATTGAAGGGAAAAACTACCATAAATATTGAAATACTAAAGCGAGATTTTAATTTTGAAATTACTTTTCAAGTGTTTTATATGGACAAAGCGGTAATGTATGTTTGTTGTGTAACAGGAATGCAAGTATCTGAATTTTGTATTTCAACATATCGACTGTATTATACACTTTAAGAACTCTTCATGCCATTTGTGAAAGATAGGAAACATCTAAGGACATGAATTACATCTCTGCTCGCTTTATCGCCATTTGATACTGTTAGACTGGAGCAAAATGTGACTTCAAAGTAAATAGAAGTTACTTAGTTAAAAAGGTTCAAAAATAGCATCTACTCTTATCTGCCACTCTAGTGTGACCTTCTGTCCTCCTGTTATCATTTATATTATACATTAGCTGTAGCACAGTTGTAAAATCGACTTTGTTTCATATTCAGCTTTCAATAGAGCATGAGTAATGTGTAATGTGGTATGTGATGCGTGATCTTTCAAAAATGCATTCCCACAATCTATCATCCCATAATCTGTGCTCATATTCTTATAATCTGTCATCATACTAATGGCTTGCTTTGGCTGTAACAGAGTTACACTTATAAGACTAGCCAGTCCTATTTCTGTTAGTACACCTCCTGTTAGTGGCTAGCCAGGACATTCTTAGGTCATGCTTTTTCATCTATGGCTGTTTGCCATGTGAGTGTCAATTAGCTGCAACACAAGTATTGTTATACCATTTTGCACATTATTGAACTGAGCAATGAAATAGTGATATAACGTGCTAAAGGTCATGTATGAGTGGCAGTGGCAGGCATGGGGAAAAAAAAAAAAAAATCCAGGTTCCAGTGCTAAAAAAAAATTTACTTTGGGGAAGATCTTTCCAGTAGAGAAGGTTGTAATGAACTTAGGTGGTACCTGTGAAAGAAGTAGAAAAGACACTTAGTTGTCTCAAATAATTCATACTTCAGATCTACACTGTGACAGATGAGCTCTTTTATGCCCTTTGAATTAAACACAAATATATGCATATGTATGTACGTGTGTGTAGGTATGTATTCAACTAATATATACTCAGTATATATGTGTGTGTTTGAGCTTTTGTATATGTACTTCCCCTATAGGAGAACTGTGTTTATTACACTTATGATTGTCACAGATATGTAGAATTACATAGAATTGAGGGGTGAGTGACATATCATAAATAGTTGTCAGAGATACGGTTATTCTCCAAGATGCTGCAGTATTACAGTGATCAGAGAAAGCTATTGATTTTCATTAGTTCAGTTGTTTTTTTTTTTTTTCTTTCATTTTGAGACACAGCGCTTCAATTAAAATTGCTAAAATAGGTTAAAACATCTCTTTTCTGGTAATTAAAAATTTCACCAAGAATTGGAAGTCAAAATAGTCTGTGAGTACATTAGTGCGTCTTGGAACTACCTTATTTCTTGTCTTAAGTTCAGCTTTCACTGCTTTTACGTTTTCCCCTTTTTGATCCATTTGTTGACTGTTCATTGTGCAGAGAGAAATTATAATTCTGGGATTCATAATTTTACAGTGAAACCTTACTGTTTTTTAAGAAATTCATGAAGGTCACTATAACATTACATCACATTCCTTCTGCACATTTTCTGATTTTAACATCCTATGTCTAAGGACTTCAAATATATAGAGAGCATGTGATTTTATTTTATTTGTGAGCAGCAACATTTTCTGTGCGGTAATCTCTTCTCCTACTGGCTTCATTTTTTTCTGTTTCTTTTGTCACAGTTTTTTTGCTTTTTTGTTTTTTTTTCATTTACTTAATTGTCATGATTTCTCTGAATTCTTCCTCTTGGTAGGATTTGAGTGATCAAGGCATGTTATTTGCTACACCTGTAGGGCAGTTTTTTTTCTGAAGAAAGTTTTAGCACAAGTAGAAAGAAATAGCTAAGTGTTCAGTCTTGATACAGAAGGTCGTGAAAGCACAGAACAAAAATGGTACAGGTAATGTCAATATTTATTTTTGTGCACATGGCATTGTAAGATGTGAAGGTAGTCACAGGAGCAGCAGCCTCAAGAGAGTTATAATAGATTATTCCCACTCTCTAAGATACTGATGTATGCGAATGCAGTGCTCTATTCTGTTTAACCTGTTTTAAGTGCTTGAAACTGGTAAGTGATGCTATTCATTTTTCAGACTGTCCTTGTAGTTTATTGGTACTTACTTTAATATGGTTCCAGAAAGTAATACAGTATAAATTCACCCCACAGGTTAAAAATCTCACAGAAGGGATGTATGTTAGTTGTTTTTTGGTTTGTTTTTTTTTTTTTTTTTGTTTATATATTTCTATTTTCACAACAATAGTAGTTTGGTAATGATCTGAATCTGTTTTAACTGGGAATGTTGTTGGGTGAATCTTTGTAGGTAAATATACTTCTTATTGTCACGTTTTGCAAAGGGTCCACAGACTGCTATTTAATACCTCCATCCCTGGTTTTGTATGGTCTGTTGCTGGCTGCGCAATTATCTTGAGTTATTTTGCAGATTTTGGATACCTTTCTACAAGTGCTTGTTTTATTCTTCTGCAGGGTGCACCTTGAAAGAGATTCCTCACACTCACTCCAAGCTTCCTAATAATGATTATGACCACAGCCATCTTCTAGATGGAAAAATCATAGAATTGTAGACAGGTTAGGGTTGGAAAGGACCTTAAGATGATTTAATTGCAACCCACTTGCCATGGGCAGAAATGCCTCACCTAAATCATGTCACCCAAGGCTCTGTCCAACCTGGCTTTGAACACAACCAGGGATAGAGTTTTGCCATTTCTTTGGGCAACCTGTTCCAGAGCCTTACCACCTTCACTTTAAATAACCTCTTCCTTACATCTAACCTGAATTTCCCCTGTTTAAGTTTAAACCCATCACGGCTTACTCTATCACAATAGTCCCTGATGAAGAGTCCTTCTCTGCCATCCTTCTGGCCTCTTCAGATAGTGGGTAGTTCATGGAATCCTAGAATGCTTTGGGTTGAAAGGGACCTTAAAGATCATCTAGTTCCAATCCCCTGCCATGAGAGGGGGCACCTTCCACTAGACTAGGTTGTTTAAAGCCCCATTCAATCTTTGATAGTTGGGCATGGAGAAAATTATTATGTTAGGTAATAGCAGGTGATATAATTTCAATTAAATTTTTGCAATTGGTTTTCACTTTCTAAGGAAAAAAAAAAATAATCTGGATTCTCGTTCTTTCTTTTTTTTTGCTCCCACTTATTCTGTGTTCTCAGTGTCCTTTCTAGGTCCCAACCTTCACCAACTCTCAGATGCTTGTTTCTTCTACCCACCTTAGCCTTGCTTGATGATCTTTACTCCAAAGACATTGCTTATCTATCATCTTCCCTCCCTGATTTTTTCAGGTCATGTGTGTATGCTTTTGCTTCACTTGTATCTCTCTTCTTCCTAATCTCTGTTCCGGTTTATTCATAGTAGTTTGTGACAATCTGCTATCTCATGTCACATATGGTTGACTAGCAGCAATGCTTTGCTTTCTGCAGTCTTGTTCTGCCTTCCTGTTTCATTCATTACTAAATAGCTGTCCCACAGAGGTAGCTCACGTGGGTCTATTCACTGTTATCCTGTGTGCTCACTTTTCCCTAGGCATCTGTGAAACTTTTTTGCTAGACAGTCACCATATTTCTGTTCACTGTTCATTATTTAAGAACAGATTCTGAGTTCTTGTAACATTTTATTTTCACTGTCTACCTTGAGACTTGAATTCAGTTTCAACAGGAGAGAGGAAGAGATCCATAGCTTTAACTGTTAATAAATGCATTCCAATACATTACAATTGCTGTAAATTAATGGATTAACGCTGACCTATACTAGGTAGGATTCTGACTCCTACAAGATGCTTAAAAGTGAGTATGCTTGGAAATGTGCATCTGTAGCTCTGGTGGTATCATTTTGCTGAGATCATTTCTCAAATATTGCGTTCTGTTTTGATTTCAAGTGTAAATCATCCCACTGTGAGTCAAATTGTCTAGTAGGTCCCGTGTCTTGAGTGGATTTAGAAAGGAGGACTTTTACTGATAATATTAGGGAGTGGTTTGCCTGTTAGATTTTGTGTGTATCCTGATACTGTTGTCAATAATTCACTAGTCTATTACAGAATCAATATCTTTTTCCAAGAACTGAAAGTAACTAACTAAAGTCTATAAATGGCACTGTAATTTCCTTGGACCTTGCTCTTTACTCACATAGTAATCACCATGTTCCTTTTTATCACTTTCTGCCAACCCTAATTTTCAAGGCTGGATAGATTGACTATTACTGGTACATATTATGTAAGTCTTTGTACACACTTAAATGCAAAAGTGGATGATAGATTTTCTCATGCAGTATGAGTTTTCTCAAAGTTAATATAAAAAAACCTTTATGAGCGCACATATCCTTTGCATTGTAACATTTTCAAACATGCTCTTTCCAAAGCTGATGCTCCTGCCATTCTTAAGTCAGCAGGTGTATATAGTGAAACAGGGAGCACCTTCTGTTTTCTGCTTCTCCAGCATAAATTGTAACTTTGTGATAGTCTTCTTTGGCACATCGATGTTACAGAACTTGAAGCAAGTAATAGAATCTCTGTTTAAGCAGCTTGTTTCAAGACTTGATTTGCAAAAACCTTTCTCAGATCATTGGCAAGTCAACTGCCGGAGTTTGCAGTTGGAAGTCAGTACATACCTGTGATTAACTGTCCGGCAGGGTGACTTCAGCATCACAACTGATGAACCAGCTCAAGTAAAACCGCCTAGAGCATTGGAGTCTCCTCAGTCTGTCCTAGCATGCTGTGTACTTGATTTCTAGTCTTCCATCTGCATTTGTTGTCAAGAAATTGTAAAATCCTCCGCACTTTGCATACAGATAAAGTTCTGCATCCTCTTTGCATACCAGCTAGATAAGAACATTTGAATTACCATGCAGTAATTGAAGGTGCTTTGAATGAGGCTTGTGTCTAAAAACGATTTTTAAAAGATGGCAGTATACTCAGCGCACTGAACTGTCCAGCCTAGTGATATCAGTTGGAAACTGGTGATTTTCTGGAGCAAAACTTAGTACAAATTCCATTTATGTTAACTCTGCTCCTGTTTATAGTCTCAAGTTTAGGTTCATTCCTGTAATATATACATTGTTACTGCTTATTTCCTTTTTCATTCTGTGTGGAGTGCTCTTCCAGTTTATTATTTTGGGAAACATTTTTTCCAGTTAGTTTAAGATTTTTTCTTTTCCTCTCTATATTATGTAGCATAGAATAAATGATCTCATCTAGCATTTGGAATCAACCTTGATAGAAAACCTTGGCTCATTTTTTTCCTGCCTGGTTAATGAGCACACGCCTGCAAATCCTTATTCTATTTACGTGTACTGTACTCTATTTAAATTTCTGTCAAAGGAGACTTTGTGATTTATACCTAAACTTGGATTTAAGTATCGTTCCTGAACATACATGGGATGTTGCCTCCTGGCAGGAAAACATTGGAAATTAAATACAAATAAGGAAATTAAAATTTAAACAATGAAGTGTTGATTTTCATAAACCCAAAGCAGGCATTGTCTTTTCATTCATTTGAATCAATTTTGAGCCAATTTAACTTAAATTAAACAAATGTGGATAATATCATATCATATGTGCCTTGCTGCATTTTTTTTATTAAAGCCCCATTTTTCTGCAATACTTAACTGGTTTTGAAAACTTATGTTCAGAAGCCAGCAGATGCATACTAGTTGTAATGTGATCTAATCAGAATCGGGACCAGTTAAGAATCAAAGTAGATGCCTTGTGAAGTTTCATTCCTTGAAATCTCAGGAAATTTGTAGATGCAAAAAATTTAGATGAGTATAAAGCTTCAGATAAGCATCCAAGTCTTTAATACTGGTTCAAATTTTGAATTTCATCCATTGATAGTCTGTCAAATGATAATTCCAATATTTGGTAGTCTTTCTTTCATCAACATTTTAGAGCATTCTCTGCTTTGTTTTGAAAGTATAACTAACGGGAAGAAAATTTCTCTGCCACTGGCAGCCCTCTGTCTTCTTATGTATCTTACAGCTAAAGATGAGCCAAGGCTGAAGGAGATTGCTGACTACTACTCTGTTAACAGAATACAGTAATGAGTCACGGACAGTCATTAATTAGAAAACATTGATGTGGTGGAGAAGTGTCCCCAGATGTTACTCTTTTCTTCATTAGTTCTCTGAAAGTAAGTATAAAAACTTCTTATTTCCTATAGCTTTAGGCAGTACCTCCAGAACATCTGCCTAAGTGAAGCTGGCAACTATTGGTTATTGTTGTTATCAGTTATTGTTAAAAATTGCCAGTGGGATGACTTAAATGGGAAAATCCAGGATTTAAATGTGTTACTTATGTAATTGAAGTATTTGTCCCTCTTGAAGCTACTAGACAGCCAGCAATGTGTGGTAGCAGTCCAGAAGGCCAATTGGATCTCAGGCTGCACAAAGATCCAGCAGGTCAAGGGAGTTGATTCTCACCCTATCCACTCTCATGAAATCCCACTTTCATCCAAGTCTGGAGCCTGAGTACGAGAAAGGGACACAACAGTGGTCAGATGGCTGGAGCATCCTTCCCGTGAAGAAAGGCCAAGAAAGTTGAGATTTTCAGTCTGGAGAAGAGAAGGCTCCTGGGACACCTTATTGCACACTTTCAGTTTAAAAAGGGGGCTTATACAGAAGACAAAAGATATTTTATCAAAGCCTGTGCTGACAGGATAAGAGGCAATGGTTTTAAACTGAAAGAGGGGATATTTAGACTGGAAATAAATAAGACATTTTTTACCAGAGAAGTTGTGGATGTCCCATTTTTGGAAATGTTTAAGATCAGGTTGGATAGGGCATAGAGCAGCCTGGTCCAGTGAAAGATATCTCTTCCCACTGTGCGGGGATGGTCTCCAAATGTCCCTTCCAACCCAAACCATCATATATTTCTGTAAAAAGTGTGCAGTACTGGAAAGATGCTTAAGGTTGTCCTCTCAGCTTCAGCACTGATGGCATCTAATAAACAGATAGCATGAAGTCAAACAAATCATCCATAATTGCAGCAGTATCACATGCCAGTTCCCTGGGGACTGCTTTCTAGATTCCTCAAGTAGCTGTGCAAAGTAGATCGGAAAGTAGCACTCTACCTTAATGCTTGTCAAGCAGAATTAGAGTCCCTGTCTCCAAATAGTCCTAGGAATTAGTTTTCTTAACTTCTTTCTATTTAGGGGACACAGTTTCCGAGCTAGGTTGAAAAGTAAGCAAAGATCCTTCTTCCTCATCAGCCAGACTTAATGAGAAGTGTTGCTTTCTTTTTCTTTTTTTTTAAGAATACAGCAACTTAAATCCTCTGCTATGCGGGATGTGAGGTACAGGAAATGCGCTGAATTATCTCATTTACTGTACTGATCACAAGGCACAACATAGTTGTCTAAGCTGTGTTTAGTACTCATTACATGGCATCCCTCTCCACAGTACATAAAGCCATTTAGTGTTATATGCAGAAGCAACTAGATTTATCAAGTTTATGTACTCAGAGAACTTCAAAAATTAGATATTTTTATCACCATTCTCCTTTTACTATGAATATTAGTAATTAATTCCATGTGAACAAGCTTATTAAATGATAAAAATGAGTATTTATCTGCAAAGTATAGCTCCCAAAGAACAGAAAGCAAAGGTTAACTCATCATCATGTCTTCTGCCACTCTCTTCCTCCAGCAGTAATGGAAATCCAAGGGATCCCATTTTTAAAGGCTGTTTTCGTGAGAAAGAGGAAAATCTCAAGGGGAGGAGAAAGAGCATATTTGTTTTCAAAACCAATTAGATGCCTACCCTCTATTGAAATTAAGGGAAGGCAGATGCTTTCAAGAGGTGAGGGGGTAGCATCTATACCGGTGTTTGAAACTCTGGGTTTCCAAAGGCTTTCATATATCTATCTGTTTTGTAAGTGCCACAGGCAAGTTAATGCTGTTGGCTTGTAAATGCAACTAGTTTATGAGCTTGGACTTTTTATGACTTTTTCTTTCCTCATGAAAGTATCCCCATTTCAAATGCACAGAATGCTGTAGGCTCCCTTGCACTTTATTATGCAGATATAATCAAAGCAAAGATTTATAACCATAATCCACCACTTGTAATGAACTGAGAATTGTTAATGCAATCACGACCCCATTTCCTATGTTCAGATATCATAGCTTTAATCCAAGTTAATAAAACTTCTCATCTGTAGTAATGAGGCTGGTAGACTGTTTTCCCATAATATTAGAGGACTTAAAACAAATGGGAAAATATGCACAACTGAATCCTTCTGGCACTTCAAGCCGGCAAAAGCCACTTATCTGAGGTGCTCTGATGTTCTTCTCAAAACCTGCATTTAACTATAAATATCACTTTGCAATTTAATAGGACTTCAAAAGCAAATATGAGGTAGCATAGGCCAAGAAGGGATCCAAAATCCAACTAATCTCTTGCTTTTCTTCTTTTTCTTTTTTTAAAAAATTACATAAGAGAGTTTTTAAGTCAACTATTACTTAATTGTCATGCGTGTGCCCTGCTAATACTCAAGCAGTTTCTTACTCTCTATTGGTCTGCATAATTTCTGTGGGCCATCTGAATTTCAGTCCATTGAGGTTCTTTTCCTGGAAGGAAACAGAAATACTGTATTTTTAATTGAAGCATATAGGAAAAAACAGGATAGGGTAAAGCAGTGATTAGTACTGAATGCTATTCTTCCAACTGGAGAGTGGAGAAATGTGTTTACCTTTTCAGGAAACATAAGTGTGGCACTTCTCAGAGTAATAAATTGATTGCAAATCTGCATGAAATCACCTCTTCCCTTAAAAGCTTATAGTACTTGTATGAGCAAACAAAACAGCAAAATGAGGCTGTAGTTTTTCTAAGACAGGGCCCACAAACTTGGCAGTTATTGCCCAGCTGTGCTGTTGACCACAAGATGAAAGTTCTGGGTCTCCTTTTCCTTGGTCCCTTTACAGTCATCTGTTCTTCTGTCTGTTCCAAATGCCCTGCTCTGGTTGCCCCATGCTTGACACAATATTGTCTTCGGGTTTATGTCACTCTGGCACAAATCATGAGTAAGAATGGTAGGCAAGAGCAAGTTTTGGAAATGTATGTGGCTGCAAAGAGTAATACTGAGTTGATTACCTAGGTAGTGTCCTTTAGGTCTGTTTAAAGGCACTGAACTAAGTTGGGCTTTTTTTTTTTTTTTAATGCACTAGAATGTATCTTATTGCTGGTTTTATTTCTTCAAGACAGTATTTCTTTATTGTTTTCTCAGATAGCTGTCAGACCTTTGTTACCATAGAATCTGAGTTCCTCCTCATCTTTACTGTATTTCTTCTCATAAATACCGTCATGTCATCCTATTATCTGTACCATTTTAACGGAGATAAGACACTAGCTTACCTCTGTGCAGTTTCAAAGTGAGTTTGTGTTGGAACAGGGACTAAAGCTTCTGCTCCACATTTTTCACTATTTATTATCAACTACTTGACCATTACTTATGTATCATACTTTAAATGTGCCAGGGGAAGTTAGTGACCTGTCTCTTCTTGGTAAAGAAACCCCTTTGTTAACACTTCAGTCTGAATAAGAGATTTTTCTTCTTTACCCTTGGACTCTCCTTGAGGAGTAGAATATGCTGGTATTTCATTACATGCTCCTTACAAAAGAGACATTGTAAATATAATGCTTATGTTTGGTTTTCAGTAGCACAAAAATTAATCCCCAGTTTTCTTGAAGTGTGAGAAAAATTGTGTCTGAAATGTGAAGTGGAAGTCCAAGAAAACTTGGCTTTGGTTTGATGTCTTTGGTGATATGCAAATAGTTTGTCAAAAGTTACCAAACAACATTTATTTTGTTTTTCTATTCATTAGCAATGTCAGCACTGTGCTTCTTCTGGACTCCAGTTGAGTGAATTACTTCTGTTTAAAGGACATTTATGAATGTGCTTAATAGCAATCAAAGTCACTTGGAGACAAGCAAGTACTAAACTGCTTATTCAGAAGTGAGACTTTCAATTATCCTGACAATTCTTCTTCCCAAGGAGCTGAAGAAAAGAATTACAGTGGCTCAGTTTCAGCCTTTGTGATTATCAGTGTCTCCAGGTGCAGCGTAAGTGCCTCAGCTTCGAGAAGATTCAATAGCCAAGGTATTTCAAGGATAGAATTTGGTGGCAAGTTCCAGAAAAGAACTGAAATAGAATATTTGAAGAGAGAGAAAATGTTCTCTTTGTTCAATTACAGTTCATTTTTATAGCACTTTTATCCTCACCTAGTATCTTAGGAACACTGTTGGCATGTAATATTCTTTTTTTCTGCTTCATTTCACCATATATAAGCCTGACATGGGTAAGAAAGAAGTAGGCATTGAAAAAATCCTGAGAAAAAGTATGATGATGTAAGAAAGAGATGTAAGGGTGACAAACTGTAGGATTTGAAGGAAAAAGCTGAGGACTCCAGGAGTGAAAAGCAATATTGTTTACCAAAGGGGTCAGCTTAAGTAGAGCGATAAAAAAAAAAACAAGTTCCCTCTCTTTTCTCTAACAAATAGTTATATGTTATTCTTTCTCAGTTTTCAAAGACATCACATACAAGTATCCAGATGTAATAGCTGTCAATTAAAAGAGTAGCTGTTAGCAGCTCTCTGCATCTTAACCTCCGCAGAATTATTGTTCTTGAGATATTTCCCATATACAGAAGTCACCCTTGGATATACAATCACCTTGAGTTCTGTTCATTTCCTGAGAAGTAATGATGATCTGTAAAGTATTCTTACTACATCATTTCAATGTTGAACATTTGAAGCAAATGTACATATTGAACAGTGACTCCCATTATGAATTTATGTTTTGCTTTAAATAGGAATTAATTCTTTTAACCTTAATTTAATTTTCTTCAGCATGATCCTTGATGGCCAATAAACCCAGTGTCATTTTCCAGTGTGATCACTCAGTTTGCTTCCTGTGTAGTAAATGGTTCCTTCAGAGCTATTGGAGCACACATCAGTCTACTTAAGGCCATGAACCACCTAGTGTAGACTCCTTTACTCGTCTAGATAGACTTGTTTGCTAGTCTACACTAGTGCTGATGCTGCTATCATTTATATGGGCCAATTCAATGAAAATAAACTAATTACAGATTCGATAAGCCTCCTGTACCACAGATGACACTAAATTGTGTTTTGATTTTTAATACAATATGTCTGTGTTAACAAGTCCTATCTAATCACAGCGTATGACAAACTACGGGTGGCTCTTCAGTGCCTTTAACTAAGGACATAGATTCTGTATGCTTGTAGACTTGAGTAACATCTTGAATGCTTGAGTGACAATTTGCATTTGTATTTAAAATTAAAGTTAAGCAATGAGATTCAATAAGAAATAAAATAATTCATTGCCATTTGTCCCCCTTATCTGTTAAAAAAGAATTTCATAAGTTTGTTCTGGTTTTAAGAAACAAGAGAAATTTTTCTTCACAAGGAGCAACAGCTGGTTGGCTAACAAAACCTTCTTTGAGATTCAGCTCCAATACAGAACAATATATTTCCACATTAAAAAAAAAAAAAAATAGTCTCTTTGCTTCATTGAGCAATGTCAATTTCTTTTGTAATGTCTGAGAAAAGGAAATTGAAATATTGTGCACTTTTATTTTTCCATTTTATGTTCATTTTTATGCATCATTATTCAACTTAGCATTATTCTACTCCATTTTTCTTTTTGGTTTTCCACTTAAATGAGTTTCTAAAATCTCTTTGCTTTCATCTGTGTTCCAGAGAACTGTGTTCAATTGTATAAATAGTACCAACCTTTCTCCTGTGCTACCTTTAAAAGACTGACTTGTAACTGGATTGCTGCTTTTGATGATTCCACCTTCATGTTACAGTCTTTTCCCTTAAGATTTCCAAATAATTTTCTTTCAGATAACTGTTGTTGCTGTTGGTTTTGAAATTGCAGACATTCCTTATTTCTACTTCAGTGCTTCTAGGTAATTAGTAATAACACAGGCAAGTAGTAGTCAGTATCAAGCTTCTAAAAACAATATCCATGGTATATATTCAAAGCTGTAAGGTTCTTTCTTGCTAAGCAGAATTGCTGATTTAAGCTGTTTGTTTCAAAGAGATGTCCTTTAAATCAATGCCATATATCATTTAAAAAAAAAAAAAAGGCTGAAAAAGAGACAGAACCAACTTTCTGTAACAACCCAGAATATTTTCTTTAACGTGGTTAAATGAATTATTGTTCTATTAATAATTATAATTATGTATCTACAGGCTTACTTCTTTTTGCATCTTAGTATGTAGTAAGTCTACCTTTTAGTGGGTATATACAGATACCATGTATAGATATGGTATACAGGATCTAAAAGGAATGGAGAAAAGCCTGTTTAGGAGTATTATTCTTTTAAAGGCTTTTGTCAGCTGTCCTGGGTTCAGCAGTAGCAGTCATTTTTCTCCTTCTCAGTAGCTGGTGCAGTGCTGAGTTTTTTGATTTTCAGCCTGGGAACAGCGCTGATAACATGGATGTTTTTAGTTACTGCTCAGTAACGTTTGGTCTGACCAAGGACTTTCTGAGTCTCATGCTCTGCCAGGGAGGAGGCGAAGCCAGAAGGAAGCAGAGACAAGACACCTGACCCAAACTGACCAAAGAGGTATTCCATACCACAGCACGTCATCCCAGGATGTAAAAACTGGGGGCAGTTACCCAGAAGGGTTAGATCACTGCTGGGTTGAGCTGGGTATTGGCAGGTGGGTGGTGAGCTGTTGTATTCTCTCCCCTTGTTATTTCCCTTATCCAGTGGTAGCAGCAGTGGTTTGTGTTATAACTTAGTTGCTATACTGTTCTTATCTCAACCCTTGGGAGTTACGTTCTTTCGATTCTCCTCCCCATTCCTTCGGGAGCGAGGGGGATGAAAGCATGTGGGGGAGTGAGCTAGTGACTGTGTGGCTGATTTGCTGACTGGGCTTAAACCACTACACAGCATAGCATTTGAGCAGCATCGAGTAACTGATGGATTGCATAGCTGACCTTAAACTGTGTGAAATACGGAAGTACCTTTACTCTCAGTTTTCAAAGGGTGAAGCAACTGTCTATAAAATTGTACAGCATGTGTCTCTGGTTGGGGAGCAAACTGTATGTTCACTTGTTGCAGTAAAGATGTTGTGTCAAGGTAGTATTTTTAGGAATGTGAACTTGTTTCAATTTGAGTCATTCTAGTCTGTTAAAAAAAAAAAAAAAAAAAAAAATACAGTCTCTGAGAGGAAAATTGATTTCCTGAAGTGGTTTAAATCAATCATAGAATCAAGTAGGTTGCGAAAGACCTTTAAGATCATCAAGTCCAATTGTTTCCCCAGGGTTGCCAAGTCCACCACTAAACTGTCACTAAGAGCCTCATGTACATGTTTTTTGAACACTGTCAGGGATGGTGATTCCACCACTTCCCTGGGCAGCCTGTTCAATGCCTGATCATCCTGTCTGGGAAGAAATTTTTCCTAATATCCAAACTAAACCTCCCCTGGCACAGCTTGAGGCAATTACCTCTTCTCCTATCACTTGCTGCTTGGGAGAAGAGATCAGCCACCTCCTGGCTCCATCATCTTTTCACGTATCTGTACAAAGTTAGGATCAGAAGGAACCTTAAAGATCATCTTTAAAGATCACTGCCACGGGCAGTGACCCCTTTCACTAGACCAGGTTACTCAAAGCACCATCCAACCTGGCCTTGAACACTGCCAGGGATGGGGCAGCCACAGCTTCTCTGGGCAGCCTGTTCCAGTGCCTCACCACCCTCACAGTAAAAGACGTCTTTCTAATGCCTAGTGTAAATTAACCCTCTTTCAGTATCAAATAAAATCAGTATCAAACCTGTTTATTGTTAACAGAATATAATTAATTGATAATCAGTGAATTATACATTTGAGGCCAATAGCAGTAACAAAGAACTATACAGCACAATACTGAACTTTTACAAAACATTTGTAAATACCTACAAATTTCTAGGCACCCTTCTATAGCAAATCGCAAAAAGGTACAACTACTCTCTACTCAAATACATATGAATCACATATGGTTGCATGCACATTTCCTCCTCTTACAGACTCTGGGTGTTGAAAACCTCTTTCCTTGGTGAGGGCCCTTGCCACATGCTCTGCCTTGGCAGAACAAACACTGCAGTGTACCTGCACTGGTACCACCCTGCAGCCTGCTGCCATGCACACTCTATGTCCTAGATGCACACTTTAGTGTGGGGTCACTTCTCTGTGTCCTTGCATCATGATGGCTCATAGAGAGATGTAAGTAGCCAGCAGCACCCCACAGCAAGGCTGCTCTGTCTGTCCCTGCAGTGCTTGGGGTACTCTTCTACAAACAGTGTTCCTGTGTTAGTCTTCTTTCCTTTTGCTTCCAGATTTAAAAAAACTCAAAATGTATTTCATTTGTCTCAGATATTTTAAGATATATTTAAAGCAGTAATGGCTGCATACAATAGAAATAGGAATATGCAATAGGCATGCATTTGACTTTTTTTCAGGAGGTGCTAACAAAATTGCGGTGATCTTAGAAGCTTACAAAATTTCTGCTAAAAATCAATATATACAAAATAGTAAGAGGTTGTCTTGTATGGTACCAATATTTGGACAATGGTGGGATCTTGGATTAGGGGCATAAGTAAAGATTTAATAACATTCATTTGTTTGGCTTTATAGTAGGAAGGATAGCACATGTAAGATGGAACAATGTAGTGTGGTGGGAGAGTATGTATATCTTCCTCTAACAAAGCAATGAAACTTAGTTATACTTGTATACTTAATGATCTTTGCTTCCTGAAAAAATGCACACGCCTTTCCTGGAAGACCCATTATATGCAGCTACATTCTAATTTAATTATGCATCCTGGAAAAAAACAGGGGAAATTTAGATTGGATATGAGGAAGAAATTCTTTACTCCGAGGCTGGTGAGGTTGTCCAGGGAAATTGTGAATGCTTCATCCCTGGCGATATTCAAGGACATAACCTTGGGTGATATGGTTTAATGGGAGGTATCCCTGCCCATGGCAGGGGGGTTGAAACTAGATGATCTTAAGGTGCTTTCCAACCCTAACTATTCTATGATTCTATGATTCTGTGACCCTTAGAGAGCTAGGTGAGCATTCCAGGGGGAGAATGCTCAACAATAGCAAGTGTAACCCTGTTCAGCAAGTTTAGTTAGGATTATCACTGTTTTCTAATAATGCAAGTTAATAATAGAAAACCATGCACTGATACAGTCCTCGCAATGTTTTTTTAGGAGGAGATCACAGTGAACTTTGACTGATTATTACTTTTGGCACATTACTATGTAGGTTGTTCTCTGACAGCTGATTTTTTTTACATTAAAATCTTCAGTTGTTTGCAATGTTGTTTCTGTTTTGAGACTGATTTGATTTTATTCACCTTTTTTTGGTTATTTTACTTCTTTCTCTTCTATATTTTTCTTCATTATTTGCTCTTTTAATTGAAGCAAAAGATACTTAGCTGGGCAGCTTCCAGATATAGCTGTAGCTTTGATGCCATTTCAAGTCAATCTCACCCTCATGTTGATTTGGGTATTGAAAACTCATTTCAAATAAGCAAACAAGCAATTCATTTTGCAGGTCCAAATAAAACTACTTTTGGGGGGATTGAATGCTTTTGTATGTTCAGCTCTTAATTTCAAATCTTATGAAGTCAATATGAGTATGTGAAGACAAGTTTGAACATGGTATTCTGTGTTTTATAGTTGTCCTAAGTGAATTGCTCATGCTAAACATTATTCAACTCAAGCTATGGGCTGATAGAAGCCTGACAACTTCAATCTGATTAGTTAGACTTATTGTCAACATGTTGCTACCACAGGTATAGGGGTTTCATTTTATTATATGTTTTATTATATATATTATACTTTTTATTGCAGTGGTTCCTTTTGGGAATATGGGGATGAAAGGCTTTTTAGTTCTGTAAATTCTTAAGAAACTAGGCACTGCTTATTATTCAAAATGGGCAAATTTGCTTTCAAATAGTGCTTTTCACTTAGATAACTTTAAATTAGATAATTTCACTTAGATAACTTCAAATTATATGAATTTGAAGTACTATGAAAATGCAAAGTCTGATTCTCACACCTGCAAATTTCAGTGGAAAAGGTACATCAATCTAAATTCCTGGGATTCAAATTAATGGAAAGGTTGCATCTTAAAAGCTCTATATGATCTCTTCCAAGAATCAACAAGTAAGAGTATTATCTGTCAAGCTGCTTTTTCTAAAGCAACTAAAATATATCTACTCACAAAGACCTCCCCTCTGCCCACCTCATTCATTTTTAAAGGCCCCTGACGCAAGTCTTCTTCATTAGGAGAACATCTGGAAATTTTGTGGGACATTTTCTTCCCATCTCCAGCACCTAGTGCTCTATCACAGAAGAGGTTCTCAGGAGTTCAATAAAGCAACCTTTGCTGTTAAAATAATGTCACAGGAAGGCAAAACATGTTTTGGTCGAAGTTTTGTGAGAAAAAAAAAGAGCTGAGTTTTCACATGCATGATTCTCAGTTCTTTGTTCCTCACTCAGTAAAACACATTAATTGTAAAATAATGTTTCCCCTAAGGATACCGTAACATGAAGTATTGACTAAGGACAGGAAATAAGAGTAAAGGCAACTCTATTTTATAACATGATGCCTGATTATAGTTCAGTTTGCCTGCTGCATTCTTTCCTAATATCATATAACTTTATATTATCTTTCTCTTCCCAGGAAAAAAGATTATGTCTTTATTTGTCATGAATTAATGGAGTTTGTGCAGATATAAGAAATATTTAAAAAACAGTGAATTGGTATGCATTTATAATTGTGTATGGAACTGAGAAGATATCAGGACAGAAAATATTAAGTCCTTTTTCTTCTTTCATCTCAGGGTAGCCCACATTAAAAATCTTAGCTGAGTTTTCAGCTAGTCTAAACCACCTTCAGTAGCGGTCCTCTTATTTATATATGCTGGGGGACGTTAACTATTAGGACTTTAGTCCTGGTCATTCATCAGCTGTATTAGGATAAATCAAACTCTACACATGTGGTTGAAAGAAAGAAGTAAAGAAGCAGGGATGTGAGTAACCCATAGTCATATCCGTCTTCTGTTGATTTTGAATGAAAAGAGATGGAGAAACTGACCTAAGTCACTCAGAAAGACTATATAGAGTCAGACTGCTTTCAACTACTTACACTGAGGCTATCGGCTAGCCATTAGTCTGTCGATTAACACAAATATTCAGTTCCAAGCAAAGCAAAATTCCAGCTTGTGCTCAGTAAGGACTAAATTTGTGCTTTGAAAATGGAAAGTTCAGACAGCTTTAGTTTTCATTTGGAAGTAGAATTTAAAGCAAACTAATGAACCTCAAAAATTATTCTTGAATGTGGTCATTGTTCCCTGGTAGTCTTTTCTAATGACTTTGCTAATAACATCTTCTCCAATCCAGTCTAAAGGAGCACAGGGAGAACGCTGATAATCCGCTTATCCATTAGTTGAACTCTTTGATAAGATTTTGAAACTTTCTAGGTCTTTCTAAACTGTTTTTAGTGACTAAGCTTTCTAGAAAACCTGAGAGACGTAGAGTTATTGTTGGCATAATTGCTGTGTGTATACTTTGGGAGGGAGGATTGAATCATTAGCCCCAACACATGCTGATATGCACTGCTGAAACTGTTCTCATAACCGAGTGCCAGAGGGCTTTGTCTTTATCCTACTTCAATACCTCTCCACCCAGGTGCATCAATTAATAACCTCAACCTTAGTCCATCAATTTTTTTGTTGTGAGTTTTCTTTATGTAGCACGAGGAGATACATACTATTACATGAAGCCTCATCACAGGTAGAGTTAGTATTTGTTGCAGTTTCAAAATATGTGTTGGTGCTTGTCAAGCTCCAGTGTAACTGAGCAAGATGTGTTTGTGACAGCACTTGTATAGACAGAATTAAAAACCCTAGAAGCAAATTCTCTTGGGAGCTTTACTGATAAAAACCTCTCAAATTAAGTAAATCAGTAAGTAACAGGAATATCTCCATTTAAGTGCACTTGAATAGCTACAGCAGTCTTTATGTTTACAACATAAATAGCAGATTTTACCTTTAGTCCCAGTAGAATGGAGTGAATTCTGGGGTGATATTAAAGAAGGCAAGAAAGGTACAATGGCTTCCTTTTGAACAGTTTAAAATGATCTACTGTGAGGTGTTAGCAGAAGGCATAAATTAAAGGTCAGTAGGGAGCTGTGATAACTTGCCACTTCAAATAACCTTTTGTTAACTGCATCTTTGGCCACACTCTTATTTTCTGGTTCCTCATCTTTGCATGCCCCAGATTAGGATGTGTAGGATGCTGTAGATACGGAAATTTATTTCTTGCCCTGCTCCAAATTCCTGGTTCAATTAGGTGGTTTCAGTTGCAGTTAAATTACCCTGATGAAAGCATTCTCAAAACTAGGTTAGCCAAGTAGTAGTATGAAAAAGGCTTTATAGCAGCTGTGTTTTGTGAAGGTCTTGTGTTATCTGCAATACTGCAGGAGAAAAAGATTTTAGAATTTTTCTCGGATTTAATTTTATTTAAAAGTCAAATTACAATGAGAAAACGGATGCTATCAGCAGCAGTTTCCACTTCAGAGCATCATGCAAGCCTGATTCTAGCAATAAGGTATTTGCTGTGACACTGAGCATAGAAGGGTAAAAAAGTATTTTCTGCCTAGGGCAACTCCTTCACATGTACACAGTCCTTCCTTCTCACATATTGCTGTAAGCTCCTGGAGACTTCTAAGAAGCTCTGAAGGGAGAACCTTGTAGTATATAGGGGCATTTTCATGCTGCACATACAGCTTTTATCTTCCCTGAATTCACTGATTTCAAGTCACTGAAATGTGCTGTTACATCTGCACTGGTGAGCAGGTGAGGTGGCTGACTTTGCTATAAGTCACAGTGGCACTCTGCAGAAGCTGGGTAGCAGAACAGAAATCAATGTGCTCCTCTTTTACTCTGCTCTTGTGCAGCTCTGAATAGGGCAAAATTTCAGAGAAGTTAAGTAAAATTTCAGTGTTTGTTTTCTCAAGAAATTCCCTTGCTGTAGGCGTTCACAATGGCATACTATGTTTTAATAAAGGATTGAATTTCAAAATGTGTCATTCTCATGGGCACTACTTTTGCTTCCTTGTTTGCTAATATTGTTGATGATTTTTCAGTGTTACATAAGATTCACAGTTCTCATTTTCCATTACCTTGATTTAAATATGAAGTTGCCTACATTAAGTAAGCAAGGCTTTTCTGTATTAATACTGTAATTAACTCAGTAGAAATCCATCTATGGTGTTCTGTAGACTAAGCATAATACATTTCTTGGTGAAATTTAGAATTTTTTAGGTGGAATGGAGGTAGATGAACATGGGATTTTTCTTTCTGTATTTAGTAGCATCATGTTAGCAGCGTTTGCTCTCAGCTTCATGTCAGGAAATGTCCATGAGCAGATAATGAATAACAGTATCATTTCAGAGATCTTTTAAAATATGAGAAGCCCTGTCAGTAAAGAGTGAAACTAAGGCACTGAGAATGAAGAAGTGATGGAGTCTCTTGTATGGTTAGAGAAAAATAAGGAATTAATGTTATTTAAATCAGGCCAGTATGAAAAGGGATGTGATGTGACCAGGATGGGGATCTGTTAGATATGTATCTTCCTGTAGCACACCCTGCCAGCAATGCATTCTATCTGTGGCTGTGATGAGGTGTCCTGGCAATGCATGCTTTACTTTCCTGAAGAATTTTCACGTGGATGTAGAGTTGATTAGAACTGTATAATTCTTATTTTCCTATAGCATCAAGACTCTATCCACTCTTCTATGCTAAAAGTGAATCCCCACTGTTATTCCATGAAATAAACACCCAAGATTCTGTTTTTTTTCTTGCTTATGTAATGAGCATGCTAGACACGGTTATATATAAAAGAGGATAAAAAAATAACTGATCTGTAATCATGTGATCTTATTTGGCATCTAACTATATGATAAGAAATCGGTGATTAAATTTCCATTGAAGGTCTTTGTTCATCAGTCACAAAACAAGTTCAGTAATTGCCCCTTGGTTATTGTGAGAACTGTGCCTTCATTATTACATTCCTAATTGTTTTCAATTAAGGAAATCTATTTTTATAGATCACTCAGTTGCCTCTTTCAGACTTGGTGAGTCCCCATTGTTTTCAGTGTAGAAAGCCAGGCCTATAGATTATATTAAAAGAAATTCATATTATCCTGCTGATATACGCAGTTGGGTGCATACTTTGCGAGTACCTGAGTGCACGTTATATTTTGTTCCATGTTCTATGAGGCATCACAATTCAAAATGTTTTGCAGAAATTCACAGAACTTCCCAGCAGAGACCTGTAGTCTGCCTGAAAGTGACAAGAGTTACATCATTGTCATGGGTTCAGCAGTTTGTTCACTCACTTCCCCCTTTTTCTTCCCTCTGCTCCTGGAGGGATGGGAAGGAGAATCGAAAGAATGCA
>JANRGW010000607.1:0-46848 GCA_024733675.1 Psilopsiagon aymara | reverse complement strand
GGGCCGAGAGCGGCGGCGGAGGCGGCGGAGCTGCTCTCGCCATGGGCGGTGGGTGCCGGGCCCGGGCCCCGCCGGGCGCGGGGCTGCGGCTGCTCCTGGCCCACGCCGTGCTGCTCTGCACCGCCGGGAGCGCCGCGACCGACGGCTCCGGTACGAGGGCGGGGACAGCGCCGGCAGGGAGGGAACGAGGGAAGGAGGGAAAGAAAGAGACAGACCCCGGGGAGCCTGTACCGGAGGAGCGGCGACGTCCGCACCAGGGGGGCATCAGGCATCGAGGCGACCCGAGGAGTGAGTGGGGAGAAGCCCCGGGGGATGCGGAGGCATCTGCTCCTCCCGGTCCCTCGGAAGCGCAGAGCACCGCAGGAGCGGTCGCTGCGGGCTCGGTACTCGGGGAGAGGTCGGAGCCTTTGCCCCAGCGCTGGGAAGGGTCCCCGGGGCCGCATCGTGCCCATAGCCCGGGGACGGTTCTTGCCCCCTCTCTCCCGGACCCGAGTAGAGGGCAGGGAAGGGCGGGCAGGGACCGTGGCGGGGGGCCGGAGCTGCAGGGTTTGTCCCGTCGCGCCTGACTGGGGAGCAAAGCCATCCGTGAAAAACAAACTTCCCTTTACCCCCCACTGCGCCGGGGGGGACCACACGCAGCGGCTGCAGGAGCCGTGGATGGCCCGAGCGTGACCGCGGCCGTACCGCAGCACAGGGCTCCAACCAAGGCCACTGCTGTCCATGGGGCAGGAGGGGACTGCAGCCATCCCGGGGTGGCCCTGACACCAGGGTGAGGGGCATCCGCTGCCCCCTGCACCCTCCCCAATGGGATTAGGCTTCTGGAAGAAAGGATGGCAATACCCATGAATGCTGGCACCAGGGCTCTGTGCACATCGGTGAAACTGCAGTTTGGGGGTGAGGATGGAGGGCTGGAGCAGCAGGGATGGCTGCAGTGGCCTGAGTCATGGTTTTGTTCCTGTGCCCGTGTGCTGCAGCAGTTCACTGCACGGTGGTAAGGCCACAGTGGGCTCAGGCTGCCCCTGCACCTGGGGATGTCAAGGAGCAGCTCTGCATACAGCAGGAATATGTGGAATGTGTTGGCAAAATCCCACTGCCATCCCCAGCTCTTCAGGTGCAGTTTCCTCCAGCTCCTTAATGGAGCACTGACTGCAGTCCTTCTGCCATGAAATGAGCTTCCTCCTTACAGGAGAACACCATCCCAGCGAGAAGCTCAAACCAGACCAAGTATGTAGGCTGCATCCCCCAGCAGGACTGAGGTTTACCTGTTGCTGTGGGAATTGATCTGCCCGGACCCAGAACATGAGCATACATGTCTGAAAGCGGAGCACAACCCCAGCTTGATGTGCTTTGAGGCCCCAAGGCTGTGGCCATGCAGCAGGCAGTCGTGTGGGGGAGGCCCATTGGGATGTCTGCCCAAGAGGAGGGATCCCATGGGATAGATCCGGCGTGTCACCCGCTGCACTGGACCATAGATGGTGGGGCCAAGCAAGGGACAACCTCTGTGTGGTTCTTTCTTTGGCGTGGCCTCTCCCAGCATAGATTTCACCTCCCTGAGGAGCTCCTCTTGGGGGTTGAGGACAGCCAGGGTCAGCATCCATGTGTCCTACTGTGCACAGGACAGGGCCTGGGGACACACTGGGGACCCATATGCCCAAAGCACCTGGGTCAGATGCACTGGAATGACACTGCCACAATCAGCCCCTGGAGCTGACTGCTGCACGACAGGATCCAAGTGAATTTCACTACGTGGGGAAAGAGAAGAACATACCTGGGATACACATGAAAGGCTCTTCCAAGCCCAATTAGGGAGGGAGATACCTGACTGAGGAATGAGGGGAGCTGTGCCATGCCCCGAGGTGCTGTCTCAGAGCAGCCCTGCTCCTGCTCCTCCCCAGCATTGCCCCAGGAGGACCACAGCCCTAATCTAAACCTTGGATCTGCTTTCGAAGACCAAACAACATGCTGCTTGCCAGGAGCAGAGCCGAGCTGCTCTCCTGGTATTCCTCTGTTTACTGCTGCAGACCCTGCTCTTGGCTGCTGCCGCCTTGAGGGGTGTAGCTTTGTGCAAGTGCTTTCTCAAAATAAACCTGACTTTCCTGTCCACAGCCATCCCACAGCTCCCACCGGCAAACAGGAGGTGCAGCAGCACCCAAACATAGACTCATAGAATCATAGAATGGTCAGGGTTGGAAAGGACCTTAAGATCATCTAGTTCCAAACCCCCTGCCATGGGCAGGGACACCTCCCACTAATCCATGCCACCCAACATCACCATCAGCCCGAGCTCCAGCCATGGGGCAGGTTGGGCACAGACCCCAAGGGCGGTGTCAGGGACCTATGGCAGAGCCGCTTCTGATTCATGCCTGTTTCTATAGCCCTCCTCCCAGCACAGCCCCTCTGCAATGGGGCTCATGGAGCTTCCACTGGGCTGCAGAGGAAGCCTGTTGCCACACTGAGAGCCCTGGGGCTGCATCACCAGCACCACCACCTGCCCGCAGCCCATCCTCATGTCCCATCAGCCTGGCTCAGGTGCAGGGAGGAGCATCACTGAGCCCCACGTGGCACGCAGCTGCGGCCCTGGCGCGCTGTTCTGCTCGTGGTGCTGCCAGAAGTGGTTGCAGATGACAATCTTCCTGCGCTGCGTTTGCTGTGAACAGCTTTTGGGCCCGAGGAGACAGAAAAACAAGTGCATGAGCCTTTCATCATCTTCAAAGCCCGCAGCCAAGGAGCCGGGTCCCACTGAGCAAGCCTGGCTCCATCCTGGCCGTGATTCATCCCAGGTTGCTCTGGCTGTGGTTCGCAGAGCGGATGTTGTTCTGGAATCTGTCGCTTTCCAGCAGTGATGGAGCGTGTTCACCAGCTTTGCCGTCACTGGCACTGAGCCTGGCAGCAGCATTCCCACACCTGGAGCCATCCCGGCAGCGTGGGTGCGGGATTCCAGGCTGGGGTGGGGAGAGGCGCAGCAGGAGGGAGGCTCCGAGAGGATGCGAGGGGGGTGCTTTCGCGGGCCAGGACATGCTCCTGCCCCTTCCCACCCTTTTGGGCTGGAACATGCCATTCCCGACGCACTCCTGGTACCCTGTGGTGCTGACACCACCGTGAACCGCGGGAGGAGGCAGCTCGGCTGAGCCCGGCGCGCTGCCAAACCCAGCTTGGAACAGTGCTGGGCCATGACGTGCCGTGGAACCCCGTGCTGCGAAGAGCTGTGCAAGGTGAACTTGTCCTGACTCCACACACCAGCTGGGAACGGGGCTGTGGAGGAGCCTGCGGCATGGAGCATCTTCCCAGCATTGTGGCTGTGGCAGCCTCCCATCCCTCTGCATTACACTGAGCGTGGCATGGGGATGTTGAGTGTTGAGTGCTGAGGCTCCGAAGCAGGAATAGCCCGAAGGATACTCCGGCTGCACTGGAACATGGACCCCACTGTGAAAATTCCCATCCTGGAAAAACCCAAATGGGTGATCTGACCATAATCTGTGTGAGGTAAATAAGATCAAGAGATGAAAGGGAGTCTGATGGAAAGGCTGCGATCTGAACGTGTCTTTGCAAGCTGGCCCCCATGACATGAGGGATTTGGGGTCATAGAGCTCCCGCTGTGCCCTGGCTGTGTGGCTGGCTGGGACACTGAGCAGCTCTGCAAAATGTGCTTTGTTTTCCAAAGATGCTAATTTTGAGCTGCAATTTCTGATGGAAAAAATGTGGTTCCTATTCTGTGTGCCTGTCCCTCCACCCCAGCCTTGGAACCTGCTCCCACATTCCTGAAGAATCTGAACCAGGTCTGGTGAGCTCATGGATCCTGCAGAGAAGCCGATGGACCCAGAAGATCTTCCTTCGTCAGCTGTGTCACTGACCACACTGGGAATGGCTCTTGGTCTCTTCTAGTGCTCATGGCATGCATCCATCCTTACCCTTGCAGCTGGTGGCACTGGAGCAGAGCACTGTGTTGGTGGCCCCCATGTCCCCAAGTGCTGTGCTTCTCAGTGACCACCATCCTGCTGATGTGCACCAACACCTTCAGCCAAGGCTGCTCCAGGGGGTTTTGTCTCCTGGCACTTCTATTCTCCTGGTTCACAGGCTCTGTCCTGGGTCTGTGGGCACTGACCCAGCACGGTGGCGTTGAGGATGGTTTTGAGGGGCAGCAGTGGCAGAGGACCTCTGCATTTCCAGCAGCCCCTGGGCTGATGAAAGGCAGAGGCACCTCCAGGCAGCCCAGCTCTTGGTTCTCTTTCTCCCCTGAGTTTTGCTGCTCTTGGAGGGGTTACAAAGTGCTGCCTCAGGATGGATCAGAGGGGCTGGGTGTGGATGGGAGCCTTGCACTGCCGCAGAGCTGGGAGCTGCTTTGTGTCAGGGGGTTCTCCCTCTGTCCCACAGGATCCTGCCGCCGTGGGGCCAGCAGGAAGGGGCCCTTATCTCATGCCTGCAGACTGGGGCACGGAGGTGGCAGAGGAAGGGGCTAGGTGGGAGCGGGGGACCGGGCGCAGCAGTCGGCCCTTTCCATCCGGTTGAAGCGGCGAGGACGGAGGAGCCGTTTGCCAAGGAAAACTCCGGCCCTGACAGTTGCTGTTATTCTTAACACCAGAGCTGTGTTTGTGCTGCTGTGTCCTGCACTGGGGCTCTGGGGCACAGCAGCCCCTGTGCACGAGGCAGGACATAACCGTGACATAGCCCTGTGGTGGCACCGGGCAGGACAGAGCCCTGGCAGCAACAGCCCAAGGTGGGGACAGTGCTTGCAGCACCCATTGGTGTGGGGCCGTGGGGTGCAGATGGTTCCTTTGGCAATCCCAGGTGTTTCAGACAAGGCCGACTTCTACAGGGAAGAAGGGACAGTGCTGAAATGATGCTCCTGTCCAAAATACCTCACCAGGGAGGTGAGAGGAAAGCTGAGCAGTAATGTCTACTGCTGTTGTCAGGGCAGTGCTCGGCTCCTGCAGCACGTTGTTGACATCAGCCTTGGGGCTGCGCTCATGGATGTGGTTGGTATCAAAGCGCCTCATTGCAGGGGACCTCCCAGGGATGCATCTCCCTGAGCAGGACCTGGTTTGGCTGTGTCCACCCCATGAGGAGCAGGGAGCCATTGGATGCAGGGATGCTGTGGCTGGATGGTGATCTCTTCCTCTGCCTGCAGTGAATCCCTGCTGCTACTTCCCCTGCCAGCACCAAGGGGTGTGTGTGAGGGTCGGCCTGGGAGGATATGAATGCGACTGCACACGGACGGGATACTCTGGGGACAACTGCACCTCCCGTAAGTCCCTCCTACCCAGAGGACCCCTGGCACCTCACGGCGTGGGGCCGCCAGTGGCATCATCAGTGGGGTGAGTGATTTGCCTGGTCTGTCCCCCCCAGCCGAGCTCTGGACACGCCTCCACAGCCTGCTGAAGCCCAGTCCTGCCTTCTACCACTTCATCCTGACCCACTTCAAGTGGCTGTGGGACATCATCAACAGCACCTGCATCAGGGACACGCTCATGAGGCTCGTGCTCACAGGTGAGGGGCTGGAGCGGGTCTTGGAGTGCAGCAGGACTTGGGGACTCGGTGGGCATCAGCAGAGGGGTGGGTAGGGGTAGCGTGGATGCTGAGTGGCTCCCAGGGGCACGGTGGGCACCAGGCTTGAGTCACCTCACTGGGAGACCCAGGGAGCTTGTCCCCCATCACTCCATGCCCCTGTCACACCATCACCCTACCCATGGGCTGCAGAGGCTCTGCAGGCTGGGCTGTCCCTGTGTCCCTACCCACACCAGGCTTCCATCCCTCTGGAAAACACGAGCGGCTCTTGGCACGCCGTGCTCCTGAGGCCAAAGGGCGGTTAAGCAGCCGCACGGAAAGCAGACTGAGGAAATATGGCCCTTGTTATTTGTGTTCCCACATTCATAAATATTTAGGTTCCAGCTCTTGGAGCTGTAGCAACACGTTCACAAGGCTCCGGCTGTTGAGTTTACCATTTCTATGTGGTTGTCATCTCATTCATCATCCAAGAATCCACTTAGTGCGTTAGGATGAGCCTCCCTCCTCTGCAGGAACTGCAGCCTTTAAAAGGCTCAGAGCAAAGCCTGGGATGCCCACATGCCTCTGCTGCTGGTACCTTTATGGGTGTAAGGGGGGGGGTCTGGAAGCACTGGGCTGGTGAGCAGGGGCTGGGGACTGAGCCCATGGGATGCTGCCATACGTGACCCCCCCCTCTCTTTTCAGTTCGTGCCAATCTCATCCCCAGTCCCCCCACCTTTAACTCTGACTATGGCTACATCAGCTGGGAAGCCTATGCCAACGTCAGCTACTACACCCGCATCCTCCCGCCTGTGCCGGATGACTGCCCAATGCCCATGGGGACCAAAGGTATGTGGTTGACCCAGCATCAATGGGGCTGAGTTGCTGGAGTAGCACCTGGGTCCATACCTGGTGCAGCATCAGTGTTTGCCATCCACGCATGCCAAGCTTCCACTGCTCTGGATACACCTCCAGGGCACTGCTGGCAGTGCCACATGCTTCCTGTGCTCTGCCCAAGCTGGCCTGCAGGCAGGAATTGCTTGATGGTATCCAAAGAGCTCCTGGGTCAGCTCAGGTTGAGCTGCTGGGGCATGTCACAGGCTGTGTAAGAGGGCTCTGCGAAGTCTGTTCAGAGGAACCAGTGCCTGGTGCTGCAGCAGACACAGCAGCAATACCAACGGCCTCAGGGCCAGCACTGGTACCCAGCTGGGTTGGCGCAGGGCATCTGCCTTCAACCTCCATCCTTTGCAGGGAAGCAGCAGCTCCCTGACCCCCAGCTCCTGGCAGAGAGGTTCCTGCTGCGGAGGAAGTTCGAAGCTGATCCCCAGGGCACCAACCTGATGTTTGCCTTCTTCGCCCAGCATTTCACCCACCAGTTCTTCAAGACCTCCGGGAAGATGGGACGTGGCTTCACCAAAGCGCTGGGGCACGGGGTGAGGATGCTGGAATGCCTGGGGGCGTGGGGCGTGCAGCAGTGAGGAGGGGACCAGGGCATGCATGGCCTTTGGAGCAGCGTTGATGCCATGCTCTCTTGGCAGGTGGACCTCGGGCACTTGTATGGGGACAACCTGCAGCGGCAGCACCAGCTGCGACTCTTCAAGGATGGGAAGCTGAAATTCCAGGTACCCAGCACAACCAAACATGTCTTAGCCCTGCGGTCCAGAGCTGTTTCAAGCCACATCCCTCTGGCAGCTCCAGGGAAACCCCAGCCCCTTGTGGTTGCTAGCCAAAGATGCCTTATCAGAAGGACAAGCATTGGGGCGTAGCTGCTCTGACCGCAGCGGTCATTCGGAAGTTGGGGCTGTATGAGGGAGGTGTTTCTGTTTCACTCGGTGCTTGCAGGAAAGCAGCCCTGGTGCCTGTAGGGCCTGGCTGGACAGGTTTACACAGAGGTGGTTTTCTCCCTTCCCCTCTGTCATCCTGTTCTTGTCTTCGAGGTGGTGGATGGAGAGGTGTACCCCCCCACGGTCACTGATGCTCCTGTTCACATGGTCTACCCGCCTGCCGTCCCCAAGGAGAAGCAGCTGGCGATAGGGCAGGAGGTGTTCGGGCTGCTGCCGGGGCTGTGCATGTACGCCACGCTCTGGCTGCGTGAGCACAACCGTGTCTGTGATGTACTGAAACGGGAGCATCCCACCTGGAGCGACGAGCAGCTCTTCCAGACGGCTCGTCTCATCCTCATTGGTGAGGACCAGCGGAGCCGCAGGGCACGGGCACCACAGAGCCCCGTGTCCATCTCCCGGCGTGTTGTGGTCTGAGCCCAGGTGGTAACTCAGGACCACGCAGCCGCTCACACACTCCCCTTCCTTCTTCCCTCCCTGCTCCCAGAGGGATGGGGAGGAGAATGGAAAGAATGTAAACCCCACGGGTTGAGATAACAGTCCGGTAACTAAGGTATAACACAAACTACTACTGCTACCAGCAATAATGATGAGGTTCTCAAAACCACAGCACTGCACCAGCTACTGAGAAGGAGAAAAATGACTGCTACAGCTGAACCCAGGGCACTAGGCAAGCCCCGGGGACTTGAGCATTGCTTGGTCTCTGAAGGTGGTGGCTCTAGAGGCAGGAGGAGTTTCTTTGGCAGCCTTCTGGGGATCGTTGGCTTTGGTCCATACAACAAAAATAGGCTTTGAGCCATCAAAAATACTGATTTTGACTAATTTTGTCATAATTTTTAATTTTTGCTTTTTAATGTTTGTTATGAATTTACTGTAATCTCATGAAAAATCATTCTTGACCAAAATCCAGACAAATCACTGTCATCACATTATCTGCAAGCAGCGTGTCGAGGTCAGCTTCCTCAGGAACCATTTCGGTTTTGGCAGCCTGACCTTTGCTGCTTATAAAGTCATTCACTGACAAATTCCCACCCAGCAAAACAAGCCCATAGTCAGAAAGGTCCCAGCGGGTGGATGAGTGCTGGGAGGTGCTTCCATAGCATGTGGGTAAAGTCTCGGGGTATAGAGCTGGTATCTCCTGCTGCTGACAGCCGCTTCTCCTGCCTCTTAACCAGGGGAGACCATTAAGATCATCATTGAAGACTATGTCCAGCACCTCAGCGGGTACTACCTGAGCCTCAAGTTTGACCCCGAGCTGCTGTTCGGGACACAATTCCAGTACCGGAATCGCATCGCAGTGGAATTCAACCAGCTCTATCACTGGCACGGGCTAATGCCCGACTCCTTCATCATCCAGGGGGAAGAGTACAGCTACGAGCAGTTCCTCTACAACACCTCCATGCTCATGGACTATGGCGTGGAGGCACTGGTGGAGTCCTTTTCCAGGCAGATTGCAGGAAGGGTAAGGTCTTCTCTGCCCTCCTTGGCAGGGCTGTGGAACCCTGGGAGCATCCCCGTTCCCATTCAGCAGTGGCTTGTATCTTACACAGAGTCTTCTACTCAGGAAGCACTTGATGGGAAGGCCATGGGCACCATAGCACTGCTGGGCCTTGGCAGCCCCTTTGGTTTGCTCTCAGGACTCTGTAGTAAACATAACAGTGATGCCATGAGCCCGTGGTAAGCTGCGACCTTCCAGCCCAGTCCGGGCTGTGGAGCAGCCTGGGCATGGGAGCAGCATGTCTGGCACTGTTCTTTGCTGCCATCACATGGATGCTTTCCTCCAAGTGATTGCATCTCCATTCCTGACCCTCTTCGCTTGTGCAAAGTGCAGGCTCGCTGTTGTGTGTTAATCTCTCTCCTTTACCATCCATCCAGGGCTTCTCCTGCACCATTCTCTGACCTGCCCTGGGAACTGATGACCCCAAGTTGCTCTATAGCTGTTTTCTGGCAGTGTGCAGTGATTCCCCCACTTCTTGGTGCTGTGCTGAATTGCTGCTCTCCATGACAATGTGCCCAGGACATGAATGCTGTGGTGCAGTGGCTCTGGAATGGATGCTGGTGCCTCTTGTGCCTCACGTGTGCTCCTCCTTGTGTTCTCACCCTCCAGATCGGTGGGGGACAAACCATCCACGCCAATGTCTTGAAAGTGGCCATTGGGGTCATCAAGGAATCCCGGCAGCTCCGGCTCCAGCCGTTCAATGAGTATCGCAAGAGGTTTGGCATGAAGCCCTACAAGTCCTTTCAGGAGCTCACAGGTAGGGCTGCAGTGCTGTTGGGGGAGCTCTTGGGGTTCACTGGGGCAGTGCAGATGCTCTGTGCCCATGCTGGGGTGTAAGACCACGAGCTGCTCCTCTGGGAGCTGGCTGGGTTGTGGGAGCTGCCACATTCCCCTTACCCACAGCAAGGCCAGGCCTTCCCTGGAGTGATTCCCTTTCTAAAATACTCTGATGTTTGCTTGGTGCAGGAGAGGAAGAGAAAGCGGCAGAACTGCAAGAGCTCTATGGAGACATCGACGCTCTGGAGTTCTATCCAGGCTTGCTGCTTGAGAAACCCCAACCCAATGGAATCTTTGGGGAAAGCATGGTGGAGATTGGAGCTCCATTTTCCCTGAAGGGGCTTCTTGGAAACCCCATCTGCTCCCCAGAGTACTGGAAACCCAGTACCTTTGGTGGAGCAACTGGCTTTGAGATAGTTAAGACAGCATCGCTCAAGAAGCTCGTGTGCCTCAACGTGAAGAAGTGCCCATATGTGTCGTTCCGTGTGCCAGATGCTGTGGAAAGTGGCAGCCCTCAGGATGGTGGACGTTCAACTGAGCTCTAGCACCAGCACAGCCTGCCCAGGTATCGGCAAAGCTGCGCTCCAGGCCTGGCGCTGAGTATCCCATTCCTCCCTGCAGGTAGTGGGGATGCCCACCACTGTGCTGAGGAGAAGCAGGACTGGAGATGGTCCCATCCTGAGCATCCTCTACACCAGGCCTCCGGGAGAGGCTTGTGCCAGCTCTGTGAAAAAAGCCCCGAGTGCCCCAGGGGCTGTCCTGGGTTGAGCTGTAGCAGTTGTTTTTCTCTCCTTAGTAGCTGGCGCAGCGCTGTGTTTTGGTTTTAGCCTGAGAACGACGCTGACAACACGCCGATGTTCTAGTTGTCGCTCAGTAATGCTTACTCCAGTCAAGGACATTTCAGTCTCTCATGCTCTGCAAGTGATGAGGGGCGCAAGAAGCCGGGCAAAAGCAGAGCCAGGACGCCTGACCCAAACTGGCCAAAGGGATATTCCATAGCACGTCATGTCCAGGATAGAAACTGGGGGGAGTTACCTGGAAGGCCAGATCGCTGCTGGGGTCAGGCTTGGGTATTGGTCAGCGGGTGGTGAGCAATTGTATTGAGCATCACTTGTGTTTATTGGTTTCTTTTCCCTTTTAGTTTCGTATTCTCTCCCCTTGTCATTTCCCTTATCGTTATTATTATGAGTGGCGGTAGTAGTAGCCTTGTATTATACCTTAGTTAGTAGTAGTGGTTTTGTATTGTACTTTAGTTAGAAGTAGTGCTTTTGTGTTATACCTTAGTTAGTAGTACTAAGTATATATATAAATTTTATAAATTTTAATATTTTTTAAATCTTAAATATATAAATATTTTTTTTGTATTATACCTTAGTTAATGGACTGCTCTTATCTCAGCCCATGGGAGTTACATTCTTTCCATACTCCTCCCCATTCCTCTGGGAGCAAGGGGGGAAGGAGGAGGAGAGTGAGCAAGTAGCTGCGTGGTTCTGAGTTGCGGGTTGGGCTTAAGCCACAACAGGATTGTAGCAGCCGCCACCGTTGTCAGCAGACCCAGTCCTCTTGCTAGTGAACACCTTGCACCAAGCCAGCTTTGGGGCTCTCCACAGGACACCCACCTCCTCGGGACACTCTGGACTCCTCTGTGCTCTGTCCCCCTTTCCAGCACCTTTTCTGCTGCCCCTCTTCCACAGGGACTCCCAGCTTGGGACAAAGGAGCGCAGAGCCCAGGGAGCCCTCACAGTCCTTCCTCCTCTGCTGCACTCAGTGAGGATGCTGAGCTCCCCAAGGAGGTGGAAGAGGGGGGTGGCAGCATGCAGAGGGACAGGAGGACGCGCTGTAGGTGCTCGTGCTGGTGCAGGTGCCAGTGCTGGGGGTCTCTCCACAAGGGTCTGCCTGGCTGTACCCTGTGCTGGGACCCTCCAAGGACCATGACCCTCACTGTGCTTTCCTCGCTCAGCCAAAATCACAGCACTCAGGAAAAATGCAAACAGCAGCAAATGGGGAGCAGTAACTCATTCAGTTTGTCAGCGTGTCTCAAATCCACACTGGGATCTCCATGCCCCATGTCTCCAGCCAGCCAGAGCACGCTTCCAGGACATGTGTGACCACCCTTTCCCTGCACTGAGCTGCTCCAGCCTCCAGCATCCTTCACCACCCAGCTAAAGGCACAAGCTGGGCTGGTTTCTGTTAGACCACAAACATCCTGCTTTTGTTTGTAGCTATTGAAGGCAGCCACTGCTGTTTGGTACCAACTGATAAGGGTATGGGAGTCCATCAGGCACAAGAGAGCTGCTCAGATGCTCTCTGTCATCAAGAAAGAATGTCTAGGAACTAGCTCAGCTGAGCCAACACCAGCAAACCTGAAATCCCTTCCAGCCATGCCACCACAGCTCCCACAAGCCACAGTCCAGGACAGGGAAGCATCTCCCTCCTGCACTTCAACCTTCTGCTATGGGAAAAGCTTTGAAATTGTTTCCCTGTACAACACACCCCATCAAAACCTCTGCAAGCCTGGGGACTGCACATGCAGCACTGCTGAGCCCTTGCCTTTTCTTCGCTAGGCTGCCAGCCATGGCAGCTGGTAGAAGTCACTCACATCCTCACCAGCTTGTCCACCACAATGCACAGGCACATCCATGGTAGAAGACAGCAGTTTTCATCTGAACGCAGTGTTTAGTCCGATGCATCCACCAGCACCACCCAACCAAGGCAAGGGCTCCTCGTGCCCTCAGCGCTGCGAGCTCTGGGGATGGTGCAGAGGCAAGTGCTGCTGTTTGAGCTCTTGGTAAACACAGCTTGTGGGACATCCTCAAGCTTTAAACAAGCAGCTCCGAGCAGCCCAGCTGCAGCTTTGCCTGCGCGGGGACCAACGTGGATGCAGGACGTGCAGTGCAAACAGCAACAATGAACATCTGACTGTGGTTCTGTGACCTCTTAACTGATGACTCACCGAGCAGGAGATTAGCGCAGACCAGAGCAGACAGTGCAAGGAAGACCACTTGCCTGCAATGCTTTCCCATGTTAGAGGGAAGCGAAGGACAGAGGTCGCAGATGGGGTGCAGCTGCTCCAGGGTTTTCCTCTCCAGATCATGATCAAGATTCATGAGAGAAAGTTATCAGAACCCCATGGTGGCAAAGATAAATAGGGCCTTAAGGCTGAATGGAAAAGCAGCTCCCCACTGGAGGAAGTCACCCAGACTCCCCCAAGCCTGGGGTCAGCCATCAGTGTTGACCAATTTCTACCACCCACTGCATCAGAGCCCTGCACGGTACCAAACCCCACATCACCATCTCTCAGCTTCCTGCAAAGAACCATGTTCTGTGCTAGGGAAGCTGCTGCGCCAGAAAAGATCGATGGAACATCTTTGGCAAAATTAAAAAGCATCCTTTATTCAAAACCAAACCATTTAGTAGGAATGCACTGATTTAAGTGAAGATCTGAGGGTGACAGTACAATGGCTCTGGTGGAAGGACAGGCACCTGCATCAAACCACAAACCTGACTCACTCAAATGCCAAGCTGCATGTTTCAAAACAGGATTATTTTATGTAGATATTCATACAATTTCATTTTTCACTTTAGTCCCCCGTATGTACATACAAATACACCCCAATTCTTAACCTGCAGGTCACAATTGCATCAAAAATCAGAGAAATAAAGCAGACTTTAACACTTCAACCCTTATATAGCCACAGCACTGGTATGAGTTGTAGCTGCTATTTGTACTGAGTGGACAGGGGACAGACACAAATTAGTCACTAACCTATTCTAAACTGGTTTTGTTCTACTTTTTAATGCACATGAAAAGTGCTGTTATTTTAGGGCACGCAATTACCCATTGGGAAGGGCTGAACTGCAAGAACGGCCAAGAGGAGCAGCAGCAACGCTGCCTGTGCCAAGAACGAGAGGCAGTGCTACACCAAATCTTCTCTCTGCCTCCCTTTCCCTTCTGCTTATTATATTCAATGATTAATTGCATTCAGATCTCTTTTCGTTTCCTTTTGGCTACCAGCCCTGTGAATCATCCATCATATACCTGTGTACTGGAGAGTAATAACCAGGAGTCACCTTGCTGCAGGCCACCCGACCGAGGAGCAGGAGTGGTTTTGATCCTGTCATAGTTTTGCTGCCATAATGGCAAAAAAATAAAGCACTTCATATAAAATAAAACTTCAAATCAACTCAAGCAGTCAGCGCTCCCTGATCCCCGCTCCAAGCCACGCTGGATGATGATGCTAACATGCACCCTCTCTGCACGACAGACTTCACTGAATCTCCTCCTGAATATAAATTACAGCTTTTTTTCCCCTTAAATGCACTGATATCCATGTTCACTGATTTAATTTCACATGACTTTCATGGGGTTTTTTTCTGTGATTCCGAGATGAAAAGAACTAATCTCTTACCGCATTTGGAAATCTGGATTTCTGCCAGTTTCCTTAAAACAGCTACAATTTGTGCCAACTCGGTAATTTTTAATTACAAATTATTTCTTCTTCTCCTAATGCTACTTTTTACAACACAGTTCAAATAGACACACTTATAAATTCTTCTTTTTCTATCATAAGAATCTTTCTATCTTGTTTTTCTATCCTAATTCATTCTTATTAAGAGCCTGGCGCTTGCACAGCCACATTTACATTTCTTCCTGGTGTTCCAAACTGCCTTATGTAAAACTTGAAATTAATCATTAATCATGTTGGGTCGTGTTTAGGTAATGGTAAGTCTACTTTCCTCAAAATTAAAAGATAACAAGCACAATAAGTGATGCATGAGGAAGCAAATGTGTTGTAATGTCAAATTAAGTACATAGAAAAGGATTCAGTAACAACTACATACAGAGCACACCCATTCAGCATGCTGAGGTGTGCGAGGTGCATGGTTTGAGCAGTTCAGCCACACCATAACCCAGCTAGTAAAGCTTTGAGTAAAGCCTTAACTACAACGTTCTCATGCTTGCAGTTGCTAGAAATTGCTAACGGCTTCTCATGCTGCCCAGGTTATCTTGCAGCTCCGCAGCAGCAGGATTGCTGGAGGCAAGGTGAGCTTTAACGAAACAGAAACCCTGAAATTACTTCCCCATATTATGCTCTGATTTATGAAGGAAGTAGAGGCCAAACCAAATCAACAAACATGCCTTAATGGAAACGTTATCGCTGAGAAATGGTAATGACAAAGGTGCTGCAGGAGGGCAGTGCGCATTCGTAGCAGTAATGGAATTAGGGCAATGGGCACAAGTTATTCCTGGGGAAGCTCCCACTGATACAAGAGGAAAATTTCTCACAATGAGAACAATCAGTCCTTGGAATAATCTCCCCAGGGAAGTGGTGGATTCCCCAGCACTGGACACAATGATGGGGGAACAGAGATGACACTACACAATCTCCTAAACTTACTGAATTGTGTTAGAGCTTCATGTTTAGTAAAATACACTTGAACTGCACAAAAGCAAGTATGTGTTAAGTGCACTTCACTGAACTGAAGAAAATCTCCACCACTCTTTACATGATTTTTAACAAGCAGAAGTCGAAGTGCATGAAGGGGAGGAAAACGAACCTGCACTATGGAAGAAACAGAACAATCCCTACCTAGCACACGAACATCCCACTGTACAACTACACCTACTCGCCCTTGGAACAAGCAGTTCAGTCTATTTCCAGATCACTGTCCTCGCTGTAAGTTGCAGTTGGATTATGTATAGAAGTCAGGAGCACCAGGTCTTTTTCTGGAAGCAAACTGCACTCCTGCAGAAAGGCCTCCAGGTCTACAGCAAAAAAATCCTCCCCAAGCTGGTCAGTGATGCGCACGAAATTGCCGATGAGCTCCCCTGCCTTATAGACGAGCAGAGCTGGCAGCGCGTTGTTAGTGAAGCGAGCACTAGCCCCAATGAGTGAGCTCTTTACTCTGCAAAACTTAACTGTTGGATACTCCGCAGCCAGGCAGATCATACAGCCGTTCAGGGACTCAGTGCCAGGGATATCATCTTCATAAATATGGATCATGATCAGTGTGCTCTTATGCTCTTTATCAACCGTGTCCAGGAACGCTTCTCCACTGGTGATCTCAAAAACCTGTTTAAATTGCTGCCCGCTGTACAGCTGCTGCCTCATCTCCTCCATCCGCTGCTTCCTGTATCGCTGTAAAAACTCCTCGTCGTCTTCATCGTTGTGAATCATGTTGTATTCTTGTAATGTCATCTGAGAAACACAAAGATACATGAAAGGGATGTGCATCGCTATATGGGTCACTTACATAATGAGAATTCCACTCAAGAGGATTAATGTGGGTCACCCATCTTTAGCAACAGCAAAGTGCGACCCATGAGGGCACAAGCACCCTCTGCATTACACTCCATTTTGATCTAATTAGAAGCTATGCCAGTGGGAATAGTGATTTCAGCCTTGGGAATTCTAGGCTCCACAAGCTGCACTAATAACACAAGTGGCTGCTCCACGTTCCCACTTCAATTCAGGTTAATGCTGGCTATGTGCTTTCACTAAGCTACAAGTGCTGATGTGGATATGGTGCCTGACCTAAGTCTTAATTCTTTTTCATTAGTTTCTTCATCTAGCTTTTCCATTAACATTCTGTGGCAACCAAATGGACTATCTTGCTGTAGAACTAAATTTAACAGGTTTTTAGGTATTTTGTATCTGTTCACTTGCTTCGTTAAACATAATAGCATCGCTTAAGGTACAGAACAGCGTGGACAGCTTTCATCGTTACTAATCAGTAACTTCTCTGACTAGAACTGCAAGAACTAGTTATACAGCAAACAGCTGATTAAAACCATTCTCCACTTCAAATACCTTCTATCTTTGGAGCAAGAAGTCAAAGCTAAATTTCAACATCCACCCACATACTAAATACTAAATCAGTGAGGAATCCTAAACTCTCCTTTTTGGCTCAGGAGGCAGTAGTCATAGATCTGCTGCACACGTCTCAGTATTAATCCTCTGAAGTTGATATCATTGCAAAGCAGTTACGGGAAATCTGGGAAAAGGATCTGGACCTCTTTGGTAGAGCAGCTAAACTGCTGATTTCTTACCACAGGCAAACACAGATACCACTAAAATGCAAAATACTTAAACTTGACAATTCCTGCCAAATACAGTTGTAATGCACTTCTTATACTGCAGCTGTGTTCCTATTTACCAGGGAAACAGGATACAGATCTCCTGCTAGAACACAGATTCCTCTCTGCTTCATGTATACAAATCATGAAACTGAAAATATGACACATTTATGCGGCATTTTAATTCTTTGTGCCATGCTACCTTTCCATTGAGTTTTTCCTGAAGCTCTTTCTGCTTCTGCTTCTCAGTCTCTTCATCTAAGTGAGATCTACACGTCATAGATAACTTCTTTATGAGTCGTTCCATTTCCCTGCGCTGCTCCTGCTGCTGTTCGGTTTCCAGTTGTTTAAACCTACGCCAGTCATTAATGACTCCTTTGGGACCTGAAATTAAATATGCAGGCACTTTGTATAAAAAGGTAATAAAACGACGTTTAAAATTCAACCAGTAATTCGTAAGTCAGTAATAAAATAGTGGCTCTGTCATAAGCTTCTTGTATACTGTGTAAAACGTTGAAATAAAATGAACAAAGTAATTTTCCATTTACATGTCCTTAAGTTTGATCTTATTTAAGATATTAGTTTGACATGACAATACCTGTGTTGACTGCACTGCCATCGCTGCTGAGCTCTACCTCCCCACCGCTCTCAGGAATGGTGTTCTCCCCTTCTTTATCTTCTTTGTCACTATCTTCATCCTCACCCTCACTGCTGCTGTAATAATACTGGAGCTTCTCACCAAGCAGTTTATCATCCAAAGCAGTCATTGTGTTCTAATATTAAATTAATAGATAATAAAGAATTAATAAAGTAGAGAATGGCTCCACCACCTTCTTCCACCGCAATCCTCTAAAAGAGCTGCTGATCGGATCTCATCCTGATGGAGATGCAAGATGCTCAAGCATATTCTTCTCTCTTGGGCAAGAGTACTACTAAGGTCACGTATGTGGCTGTGGACTCATGATGCAGAAAGTATAGTTAAACGTCCACAAAATTTCTTTACAATGAAATTAAAAGTGGATTTAAATCAAATCAATCGATTTGGGCTCATGCACCAGAGCCAGCCCCCTTCGTGAGCGCGCTTCCGACCGACGCCCGAAGCAGCGCGTGGATAAAGCAGAGCTGTCAGCTCTAAGGCCCCCCGGCTCTCCGAGCTACATCCAGATTAAGCAGCTCCCAGCGGAGGCGCACAGACGGACCCGCACCACCGCGGTAACTCCGCGCAGCGACACAACGGGGCGCCCGCGCCCAGGCGGGATACTCTCGGGGCACCGCGGCGGATCCTCCCCCCGGCCGGGGCCGCGCGATGCGAAGGCAGGAACCAAAACAGCCCCGTTTGGGCTGAGGAGGGGGAATGCTCCGAACGCCGCGCCCTCAGCCCGGACCCCTCCCCTTGGAGCCTCCGCATCAGCTCGCCCAAGGCCGCCCGCCCGCCGCCCCTCACCGCGGCCCCAGACCTCACCCGCTCCCGCCGCCTTCTGGGGCTGGCTTTGGCTGCGCGGAGCACGGCGGGAACGGGGAGGAGCATCCCGTCCTCCTCCTCCTCCTCCTCCTCTCCTTCCCACCCCTTCCTTCCCGCGGGTGAAGGCAAAGAGGCGGTTAAGGTGGACAAATAATTTTTATTCGTGCATGCAAATACATGTCAATACTGCAAACTTCTTCCACCGAGTCTCTCAAACACTGAAAACCAGGATGCTCTACTCCGTGACCAGCCAAAGCTATACAACCTCTTCACTTCAGTGCTACAGCAAACACACACGGCACCGCCCGCCCCTACCTCTAACACGAAGGGAAACGACCATTGGGAACTCAACCCGAGATAAACGGAATAGAATTTACTCCCCCATATAACCCCATTTCATTTTACAGATTTTTTTTTTCCTTTTTTTAAATTATAGTTTTAAATAGAAGCTGAGAATGCGCCATAAAAATGAGCATTAAATCCATCGTAGCGATGGTGCCTGCTTTATACATGATGGGTGTACACCATCTTTTATTTCATTTACATTTCAATCGAACAATAGATTTGCAAAGAAAATGTCTAATACAGACGTAAAAATATTCACACTAGAGCTTCACAATCGGTTGTACAATTGACAAACAGGCCTCTTTTCCCAAACTTTCCAGCTAAGCAAATTTATAAAATGTAATCAATGCAACAAGAGAAAAAAAAAAAAAAAAAAAGAAAAAAACCAATTTTCTTTAAAACTTCCAGGGAAAAGAATACGCAGTAAACAGTATAAATGCGGACAGCAGATGCTGCAAGCTAACCACGATACTTCGGAGTGGCTGTACAGTGGGTATGTGCAGTACAAATAAAAGCCACATGTGTTGTATCACAACTACTGTATAATGTACTTGTTTGCCCAGCTAAGAAAATGCATGCACTTCCATGCCTTGGATTAACTGAGACCTACCCTGGATACACTGATGGGCTATGTGCAAATGACCTTGGCTTTTGGCAGTAACAAATGCAGCCAGGCTCTGTTGTAGTTCAGCTTTTACAGCAAAATCTCAAGTGATTCAAAGCTTCCACAAGCATCCTTCTTAAATAACAGGGTGTAATATTATGTTCAGGTATTGGTCATTTTGTGATTCAGATTTGTTTCAATCTCATCACTGACAGTTTGGGGTTTGGTTTCTTTTCTTGCTGTGCTCCTTTGCCAGCAGAGAGATGCATGGTGACATCTTACTGCCAAAGTTAGCTCTTCCTTTGTACTGGAGAATTGGGTCATTTAAAAAAAGCACATCTATTGTGTTCTGCTTGCAGAAGAGGTCCCTCAATGAGAGGGACCTTCCTAAGAATGGGATTAAACTACGACATAAAGAATGGATTTTTACATACTATAGATAATCCGATCATCTCTCATTTTGTTACACTCTTCAAATTCAACATCTTCCTTTAATAACAGTCTAATAATAATGTAAAGTCTGTTCACAAATATGATCAAGGAGCTGCTGGCATACAGTGTTTATGTACAGCAACAGGTACAACTTGACAACTTGTGCTTTAAAAAAGCAAACAAAACCAATGTTTGGAACTATTCTGAGTTTAGATTAAGTTATTTTAAGCATTCTTTCCTCAGCTGTTTCTGACCTCTGTGCATTATTTTGTACCTCATCCAGCCTAGTACACTATTATACAAGAACAGCATTCAGCTCGAGTACAGGATAAAGTAAGATTTCAATTGTGTTATCAAAGCACTAAAACCTCCCAAATTAGACTTCTACAAAGAGCAATTAAGAGCTTATTTAACATAATCAGCTGTGTACAACTTGGGTTTTTTTGTTTCCTAAATCAAATGTCAAACTTTAGTGTCCCTGTACTAGACTACCAAGAACCAACGCCAGTTTGCTTTGCAAAGAGTCTAACCTTTCCTTTGAAGGGTCTAGTATACATTCTACAATGCAAAATCTGCATAAACACTAAGATTCATTTCTTGTCACCTGTTTACAGGAACAAAATATCAGTAGCAGGGCAATCACTCTGCTCTAAGTATATGTTAAGAATGTACAGATAATTACTTTCTCACACAAGCATTCTCCCAGCACAAGCATTAGTCTCTATTAAGACCTATGTGGGAAATGAGGCAAACCAAGGAATGAATCCAGGTAGTGAGGCAACACAATTAACTTAGACACTAATAATTCCTGTATCTCTTGCATGTGAAATCCCTGCTGTACCCCTAATGGGGAAAAAAACAAACCAAAACAAAAACCAAACCAAACCAACCCAAAATGCTTGTCCAAGCAAAGCAAAAGAGCCAGTCTCTTTCCCCATTCTGCTATGGGCCTTTTTTCTGACAGCACAGGTAAGTTAGGCCAAAACCTACATGGGAATCACTGCTATTCACACACAAAGATAAGTCACTGTATCTCAGCATCAGAAAATAAGCCCTTCCATAGCCCAAAGGCACCTGATTTACATCTAGACAAATGAATACATACTTGTTTGTATAGGGTCAAAGGCTGAAACTTCACCAAAGAAGAAAGCCCGAGCACGGTTACCACCTGTAGCTTTCTCCTTGTTAGGGCACTGGAGGGCACAGTTTCATGGCAAAAACCACACAATCAGTGCTAAAACTGTTAAGACAAAGCTTGCATGCTGTTGAAATCCCTAAAGAATTCTTTTGCCTGTCATTCTAGATATTAAAAATCCAACTAAAATAAAACCCCCAGCCTCAGTTAAGAACCAACTTTCCATATGAAGTGTATGGTCATCCTAGAGAACTGCTCTATCATGGGACCTCCTGCTGCAGACAAGAGTATATATAGATACATCTGTTGTTAAATATGCCAGTCTGGTTAGCAGGAATATGTCAAGCTTATGTAATTTCACTGGACAAACAGGCAAATGTGTGTAAGCAGCTTATCCCAACCCCCCTCCAGCAGAGCACAACCAAGTTTTTAAAGTTGCAATTTCAAAATTAAAAAGTTAAGGTAAATACACAATCAATTTATGTAGTATATATTCACCCTCAGATCATGCTGAAGATGTTCTGTGGAGTTCTGGTGCACAGAGGGCTCTTTCCCTGAGGGCAAATAAGGACTTCTCAAACCTTTATATTTTCTCTATTTTTGTAACAAAATAGCAATTTAAAATTTAAAAATCTTTTAAAAAAATTACATCACCTTCAACATGGAAGATCTCACTGTTTAAATATCCATGAAAGAGACATACTTGTTTGCATATCTGTTTTGGAATTACATTGTACAGCAAATAATAGTATCTCAGAAGCATTTCAAAAGTAATATAAATTCATATTTACATAATGGCCTTGGTATAAAATATACAACAATCATATTTATGTCTAACATTCTAAGTTAAAGTTAACATCGATAGGAAATAAGTTAAGGTGACAAAGGTGGTCTGGTTTTTGTGTCCATTCACTTCAAGTTGCAAGTGAAACAAAGCATCAGTCTAATCCTAGCTATGAGGTGGCACTGGCTATAGGAAGGTACAGCAACAGCCAAAGGAAACTAAGAAAAGACTACTCAACTGGTTTTCTACATACATTCCTTTACACCGGAGTATTAAATAGATGTGTAAGATCTTCCATACTGACACCAGAATATCAAAACTAACCCTCGGATTTGCAGGTATATTTACAACATAATTATCTCATGGACAGGTTCATTAGGAGAGATATCAAACACCAATATTTACTTAGTCTAATCAGTAACCCTCAGGGAAATGCCAACCCCCACCCCCCAGAAGCGTGCACAAAACAGTTATCAAAATCTTACCCGACCACATAGCTGTGATTTTGTAAAATAACAACTCAGACGACCAATAACATGATCCTCTTTAAGCATTTTTGCTAGCAGGAAAAGCCCTTACATGCAGTACACCTGGTGAAAGATCAGCTTGGCTTAAAATATTCCAGTACAATTTTCAGAGTAAACAACTTCACAGAAGTTAATAAAAAACATAAAAAATAAAATAAAATAAAATGTAAAACTTGTCACAAAGAAAAGGAAGAGACAAACAAAAAGAGAGTCACCATCAGGAGGGAGAGTCCTGCTTTCTTTTCCAAAAGAGAAAAAAAAGAGTGGATTTTTAAGCTTCTCAAAACAACAAAATATATGCCCAGGGTTCTATTGCATGTGTATTTATGAAAACCAATTTTCACTTGACATGTCTAACATGATTCTCAGTCACATCTTAGCAGGGCATAAATTCATACGCTTTTCAGTACTCTGAAGGTCAGATAATGCTCTATTATTGTATTTTCAAGGTCTTTGAAAATAAGTTGCCACTGAACAAGCAAAAATTAAACCTGAATATAAAATTATGATTAACAACACTTAACAAAGGTAATACAACCGCCTTAAATTCCCAATATTTAGTTTAAATTAAGAACAAAACAGTACAAAAAACAGCAACACCATCTTTGTTAGTCAGTGCAAACACTACGTACAGGGTTTTCAAAGGAAAGCCAAGAGCACCTGATACTTTTTGCCAAGTTATCTCGATTCTATAATCTCCAAGTTGAGAACTATCAATAAGAAAAAGAAAAAGAGAGAAAAACCAAAATTGCTGTTTCGTTAGTGCATAACCTCTCAAAACAGTCGAAAATCGTTTCACGTATAACTTGGGGAAATCAATACCTAGTACATTAGCTGGAGGACTTAGGCACTTGGTTTACTTCTGATAACTTTACTTGGACAAGTAGCCTGTGTATGTGTATCTACGTTACTAAAGCAGAAATTGGGGGGGAATGGAAACAAAAAGCTGCAGCAAAGCACTGCACCACAGACCTGCAAATAACGCAGCAGTGCAAAGCTAATGGTGTGTTAACCCTGTAAAAGTCTCAAGTCTGAATCTCCACCTCTCAGTCTTCAAACAGGAAACAATACTCCATGCAAAGTTCCACAACTAAAGAAAAAGCAGCTGCAACAAGACACGAGTTCTTCTCTCATGAAACAAAATAGAGACAAATAAGTTAAGTCTTCCTTTCACTAGATGTATCATCGTAGGATCCTGCTAGTTTAAGTAACTGAGTTGTTAGTTTTCTACAGAAGCCATTTTAAACAAGAATGGCTCAGATACCGCACCGGATTGCTACAAACTCATAAAAAGCTGCTTTAAGCTTAAGTAAAACAATGTCCAAATTCCATTCATCTGTGGAAAGTGAACGCCTTACCCTAGTAAAGTAAGTTCTTTTTTCTTCAGAATGCTAATGCGAGAGGGGCTTGAAGTATCAAAGAGTCCACAGGAAATGCATGACCCCAATATTATTCTTTTAAAAAAAATATACATTATATAATATATATTATATATATAAAAAGCTAGTGTAAATGCTTCCATGGTGTGGTCACAAGCTGGAAAGATGAATGCCTTTCAGCTGTTAACCATCCTGCCACTTGCAACAGGCTTTAAAAAGTCATTTTTATCCTCAGACATAATGTGAGCAGTTTTCAAAATGAGGCTGCCAACACTGACTGCTGTGCTGATGGGCAGGCAGCTTGCATTGCTAACAGATGTGATCGGCTGACTGAAGCAAGAAGTTACGGGCAGGATTGTTTTCTGCTCCTCCCTGAGGAGAAAAATAAGTTACACAAATATTAAACAAGTACATGCACAGGTATCCGCAACTGAATTGTGTGCATTAAATAAATACTGACATCGACTCCTTTTTAGCAACAGGCTAAACATCTTACTATGGAACGGTACGCTCAAGATGTAGTCTGCCTCATTTTCAAAGGCTGCATTACACAGTAAAGACTACAGAACATAGAAACCTAAAATAGTGTATTTTAAAAACTACCTCTCTATGGAGATTTGTGCAAACAGGAGGACATTTCACCTTTTGGAGTTTTTCTTAATTTCTGTTAACTATAAAAATACTTTTGCATTTTTTTGCTTATTGAATGTGAAAGGTATTTTTAACAGCTGTGACACATTTCAGTGTATATGGTTACAACAATGCATATGAACAATGGTGCCATCCTGTGACTTTTGTATTTGTGACCTAGTTCTATTTCTTAACAGGTTCTTCTCACTTCACCGTGTATACACAATGCAGATGTCTAATCCAAGTCTGAGTAGGTAGTAGTTCATCCATAAACAACCACGCTTCACCTATTCTGATGCTGCTGTTTGTCTAAAACTGGCAGACACTGCTGCTTTGTCTAACACTCACAGAATCACAAGGTCTTCACCTAAACTTTGTCTCTTCTGTTCCATAGATTCTTTCTGGTGCTGCTTTAGCAGATGTCCATTCTCTACAGTTGTCCCATTGAGCAGCTGATCATCTTGAGAACTAATACCTAGCTGTATGTCCAGAATCTCCTAGAGAGGAAAAGGAGAAATATCCATCAACACTGTCACAACCAGCTTTACATTTTCTTAATATGTTCCACTACATAAAACTGCCAGAAACAGTCTCGTCATAAGACTCCTTGGTTTTATTTCGTATTTTGGAATGTCTACATTATTTTACTATAGGGAAAAGGAGAAAACAATCTTTCAAAGACTGCAGTGAATGACAACAGTAAACATCAGCTTAAAAAAGAGTTGCTAAAAAATGGTTTATCAGGTGAGACAGGAAGGAGGCAGTAAAGCCAGAGCTGTTTCAATAACCAGGTGTGGAGCTAAGGCTGAAGAGAAAGATCCTTCCATCCACATAATGGTGATTCACAAACCAAGTGGCAGGATGGTTAACAAAAAATAGAGTACTGCTTCACAAACCTCAGGCAGAGCCAACAAAAGCTGTCACCAGTACTGTAAGTCAGTACCGAATGTATTATGGGATATGTTCCAGATAAGAACCTTAATTTAATGCTTTAAAACAGGACAATTGATCCTAATGTTTGGAATGAACACCAGAATGTTTTATGACTGCAGAGTAAAGGAAAAAATTACATAGAAGAACCTGGGGCAGATGCACCAGTTACATTACAAACAATGAAGCAGTAGTGAAAACAAAAGAACACTGGTTTACAATTAAATGACTTTACTGTTAGAACCAGGTGAGCATAAAGTTTAAGTTAAATGATCACACTTAAACGTAAACCATTCTTAACTACAGTTTCAACATTGGAGGGGAAGGGGAAAGGACAGACTCCCCATTACTAATGTTATTAAAGAGCAAAAAGCCGAAAGCTGTGACAACACTGAGCTGTGTTCAACTTTGGCAATATTAACGGCCAGGTATCTCAGCGAGACCCCTAGTGTTCAAAAAAGGCAAGCGTTTGATATCACTACAAAGACTGAACACAAGATCCTGCTATCAAAGTAATCTACTAATTCACAAAGAAATTGTAGAAGTTTCTTAGTAACTAATAAAAGGACCCAGTGGCCTCTTTAGATGCACAGATTTCTGTACTTACTTCTATTTGTTCACCTTGCCCATCAGGCTCATCTGTATCCAGGGCTGACAGCTCCAATTCGATGTCTCGATCTGGCTTTGTGTCTGCACAGTCTTCAGTATAATCAGTCTAAAAAAGAAAAGAATACGTTCTGTAATATCAAGTTGGCTTTTCACCTGCTCCACACAGCACTCAAGTATTGCAGTGAAAACATCAGATGTATTTCTAGTTCACAACATATCTAAACACAAGAGACAAACACATACAGAACTTTGAGCATAAACAAAACAGGAGACAAAACTAAACCTAATCACATTAAAGTACTGAAACAGAGATAAAATGAATGCTGAGATAGAAAATTCTGTAGGAGTCCACTGGCGCGATGATTATGTTTCTAACATGTACAACAGAATGGAAAGTAAAGAATGCATGAAAATGGATTGTCACATTCTTCCCATTTTGTAAATGGATGGTTGGAGCAGCAGCACAGCAGATGCACCCTCCTGATCTCAGGAAAACAATAGGACAACAACAGTGACTTAACTTGTAAAGAATGTATCAGAAATATTTGGGAATGATAAAACTACTTTTAGCTCTTATACATGCACTTCTGTATGAACACAAAACCTCAGAAATTTGTTTCATCCCAATTACCCCTTTCTTTACCTCACCATTCCTCAGATCAATTTCCTTGCTTAAAAGATTTAAGGTAAGACGACTGCCTTCATCTAGAGAATTCCACTTCTGTTGCATGGCTAGTGCATTCGCCTCTCTCTGAAGTAACAATGAGTTACTTTTGGCCTGTGGAAAGAAACGTATCAATTACCAACCATATATTGTCAAATGGCAAAATAAACCAGCCTACCAAAGGAACAGTTTCCTTGGTAGATGGATAACTATGTTTTCCTTTAATGCACAGCATTTATTTTATTCTGCATTTGCTGACATGTATCAGGCTCGCCAGTTTCTCCCAAAAATGGTCTTCCTGATGTCAGTGGAACAGCTCATGCTAGCAGTCCCAATATGCATTATATTAAGCATTGCAGGACTGTCATATAGTTAACCCTTATTGGTCATTCTGTCAATTGTACTATTTTCTGTAGGCTACACTAAGAAAAATCAATTTAAAATCACTTTAAATCATTTTAATTACTAAAAACACATGATATAATTTCTGATCTTACCTGCTGTAATTCAATACTCAATAAATCTCCAGTGCTGGAATGCTTTCGGTGACCAGACAAATCTGCAACTATGAACCTGTCCCTTCAAGAGAAAGAAGGCAAAACTAGGAATTTAAAACAATTTCTCTAAATCAAAGGCCCCATAAACTTCATTAGTTTATCAGTGTTAGATTTTTGTACAGAAACTATGACTAAGATAACGCACTCTTCATCTTCATTGAGGCTCACAATACCACAAGATACTATAATGAAACAAACATCCTTATTTCACGTACGGGTAAAATGCAGCAAGAAAACTTGAGAGAAACAACTCGAGATTGCAGATTTTGACATGACAGCTTGGCAGAACCTGACTCCAATTCTTTGCTGAGGTCTCTCAAGGGATATGTTGGTAGTAATTGGGTATTATTAGCTGCATTAACTATTAAAGACTACACAAGTTTTAACCTAGTTTTTCCAAGGCCTTATGCTTGACAGAAAACATTTTACTTTAATTTTTACTTTAAGATTAAGAACACCTATTAATAGTTCCAGATTTTTTTCCCTACCACATTCAGGATTTTGAAGAGCACTAAGATACAACAATTCTTTTAACAGAACACAGAAAACAGTCCATACCGTTCTGCATAACGTGCTGATGAAGCAGAATCTGAGCCATAGGCACTCCATCTTGAGTCAACAGCATTGACATAAGGGACATAATCTGTAACAAATGAAGACACAATTCATTATCTTCTCTGTTCTTCATATGGGTTATACAGATATTGTAGCTCTTCAGATCTTCTGTAGTAAGCACGAGGGGGATGAAATGCTCATGATGTATGTTACGCTGTCATACAAAACTTATACTTGTACCTGATACACTGATGGGTTTAGTAGCACTTCCTTGGGAAGCAGTGGCCTGAATAGGATCTGTCGTGTGATAACCTGTGCGGGATGACCTGGAGATTGCACCCCACTTGGAAATGATCGGTCCATCGCTAAATGGGATTATAGGATCTTCTTCCTTTGCCCTTCTCTGAGTTTCAAATAAATGCACTCTCCTTTTAACATCCCCGCTGTCCAAATCCTACATTTTTAGGAGATACAAAGATACATGGACTTACTTGAAGTTATTCAGGCTCTTCAGTTGGCCAGTAACTTTCTGATTATTGCTGCTAAATACAATGCTGAAAATCTGTCCAACTAGAGAGCTAAGACAGGCCCCCATGATTCAGGTATTACTGCCCTTTAATGGCAAACTGACCAAAGGAAAGCTATCACCATTACTAGAAGAAATAATTTTGCCTTTTCAAGCTTGTGTTTCCAGGCAGAAAAAGTTCCAGTATGCTTAAAGATCCACCAACACCCTTTCCTGCACTTGAAAGAGGCAGTATCAAAGAAGGCTTGAGATGAGACTTGATTACACCTGTTTCACAGAATATAAAGGCAACCTGCCGCACTATATAGCGGGAAGCCTCCAAAAAGCATGAGCTCTTACCCCTCCAGAGGTGACCTGCATTCCATGATTCATACTGCCTACTTTTTGTACCTATTTTCACAGATAGCATTTTTCCCCCCTCTCATGGCACTACATTTGGTCACTGAAGTAAATACACAGTTTATTTACAAAACTGGGAAAAGATACTCTGAACAACCTCAAATGGGCAGAACTGCTTCAAAATACTAAGAACTGAAGCTAACAACTTCTTAAAAAAAGCCTTGTTTAACCAAGCAGAAGACACTTCAGCATGTGAGTAGTATTACACTAATGAGATAACATGCAGAAAACCCCTACCATTAACACGGCATTTGAATTGGCAATCACATCCTTGGGCTCTGAGTCGATAGCATTTATACAAGAGCCAATAGTGCCACAAGACCACGGTGAATAGTGAGAGAGATGGTCTTCCTCAAATTTAGTTCCACTCAAATCACTGACATTTTCTGAGAACTATGGAAAAGGGAATAAATAAGCAGTGAATAATAAAACCAGGGAATTCAGTCTTAAAATAAGAAACGACATTTACTGCTTTTAAGTTATTTCAGAAGTCAATCATGGAGTTCTAGCTGCATTAAAGACTTGACTTAGGAACAACATAACCTGTTTTTGTCTCATTTAAACCAGTGCAGGTGTCAGCTGTCAAAGAAGGGCAAGGTTTGCCACTACAAATAACTGCCTGGACCACCAAGATGGTGACACTGATTTCAGCCTCACATGTTAGTGGCAGGTTGCTTCAGGCAAATACCTACAGTAATTAAACTAAGAGGAAGCCATGCATTTTCCTTTAATGTATAAGCCAGTGGCAGATAGAAATACGACTTTGAACCCTTCAACTTGGATGAAAGGGATTTTATATACCCTGATCTACCTTGAATGCACCCACAAGGGACTTCAGGTACTTCTACTTTATAAGACCTTTTCTGAATAATCAGAGTCTAACACCTCAAATATCATCAATGGAACTTCAAACCACAGCAGAGAGGGCTTGGCACAGTGGTTCTCAAACTAGTTTCTTGGATGCATTTAATTTACACATTAAAAGTACACAAAGAAAGTAAATATCACAAGATTTACTTTTTTTTTTAACCCCAAATCACACTGTTCCTATTTGCTGAGTTCTATGTATAGAACTTATAAAGTACCAATGCCTTTTGCTACTTTTAAGAGTTATGTATTCTCTGGGACTTGACAAGCATTTCCAGCTTGATTCAGTCTATTCATCATGTTGTAATGCCATTTGGAGTATAAATAGGAAGGTCGTCCTTAATGGAAAACAACTATTCCCTACACAAAAACCCGGAGGCTCACAGTGCTAGCTCAACAACATCACATTTCCTTTAGTGAGGGCAAACTGAATCACTTCATTTCTTGACCTTTTTTCAACCCCCAATCATGTTCAGCATCACATTAATATCAAACTGAATGCACTTGTTATATTACTTTCCTTTTGCTAGAAGATACAGATAGTAGATGGAAAACCTTTACTAGAAATATTAAATGACATCTTAAACAGGAAAGGAAAATAAAGAAGTTCTCTGGCTTCCCACCTCTGTGCTGAAATCTACACTGAAGAGAGGAGAAGGTGGTGTTGGAGATGGTGTTGCCATAGGAAGGGTTGACGATACCAGAGGAGTTTTCTGCGTGTGGTACTGTGCCCATTGCTCTGGCTTCCGTCTTAACTGCTCTTCATAACCAGTCTTCAAATGACCACAAGGCTCCTAGCAATGATAAATATATGACTGCTTACCTTATCATACTGTAATCAAAAGGCAAATACTTGCCAAGGACACACTTGGACCTTCAGATTCCCTTGGGTCTTTAACCTTGCACTGATATCACTGGAAGAATTTCACAAGCATTTGGAGGAAGACCTTGCCCATGTATAGCAACTCAAATATTAAATATGTAATTAATTCAAGCAACATGCATGGGAATTAGAGAGGCAGAGGTGCTCTGATCCTGATGCAGATCAGTCTAGTTTACAGCCCATTTTATTACAGTTAAAAAACCCAAGAACTTTGTCCTGGACACATGTCTTGATTGCTGTAATCCCAAATAAGGATAAGACAGCTATCCTAATTATTTACCAACTTTTCAGTAACGGCCTTCAGAACCAAGGCTACCTCCTTCCCTTTCTGCCTCTCACTTACCCTTGGTAAAGGCACAGTCCTCTGTTCATTCGGAGGTTGACAAGCCACAGAGTAATACCCATCCAAAGAGTTGTATCTCTCACGTAATGATGTCTGATAGACAGAAGAGTGCATCACATCCATGGGAGGTAAAGAATTGCTCCTAATAATATCATCTCGTGGGTACATCTGTGGGCGCCAGATGCGCCTGCTGTCATAAACTGGAGCATACATTCCAGAAGGGACAGGAGGAACTGGTCCATACGGCTGCGGAGGAGGAGGTTGGTAAGGAGAATTCAGTCGATCTCGAGGGGGAAATGTACTGTAATGATCGGCATATGGCACGGAAGCAGGTGGGAGGGAGGATTCTGGAACGTTATTGGACCTCACAAAGCGAGGAACACAGGGAGCCACACCAGCTGGTACTGTTGGAGGTGGTGGATAATATCCTTAAAAATTGGAAAAAGGCATATTTAATGTAACCACAAATGACCCGGAATTTAACACCTTCTAAAACTGTAAGTATTGTTAATAAGTACCTTCACAGAATGAAGAGTCACACTTTACAAACCTGTTACTGGCCCTATTGTTTTCCTGTGGAATACTAATTTTATATATGACAACTGTATTTGCAGATGACGCACTGACCCTTTTCCACGTTGACCCAATTTGGAAAATGGAGTTTCTCTGCCATTGCTCCTATGTACTACAGTATAATGCATGTACCATATGTAACTGAAAAGACAGCATCTTACACACTTCTTTACACAGGAAGTTAAAATGACCAGATTAGTATTCCATTAAGTGAAGATTCATCCGATACTAACAAAACAAACATAAAACACTGAGATAAAAGTTATTTCGCAGCATTCAGGCTTATCTACAGAAAGGTTCAGCGCTGTTTGTGATTCAGTGCTCATCTCACTCACCTGTCTGTGGGTACTGTGGAACTTCATATGACAGCTGAGTCCGGGGATCTTGGAAATATTGAACATTATCAGAATGTGGAGGGTAGACGGGTACTCTGGGAACAAACGGGCTGGATTTTGGAGGCACAGAATTAACTTCTGTTCCAATATTAGGAGGACCACCTGAGGTAGCTGCTGCCTGGCTTACAGGAGTCTTGGGTGGAGAACCAATTTTACTGAAAAGGATTACCAAGAAATCATTAGGCAGATCTTGGCTTATTTCAGTTAGTCATCTCCCCATGCACACTCCCATGTAATGTGGAAATCTGGGCTATGTAATTTCCTCTGGAATTTTGTTTCTCATACCCCAAAATGATCCTAAGATTTTGGATCCTACATTTTAGGATCATTTTAGACCTTGGATCCTTTAGATCCTACATCTTAGACTTCATCCTAAGAGAACTCAAAAGCGGATATAAATGTTTTGGTATTTAACTAGTAGCTTACATACCATTTGTAAGTGTACTGTGGTAAAGACAAAAGCTTTGAAAAGCTGTTGAGAGCCTCAGACCTTCCTGGGGAAGTATCTAAAAAGTTTTAAAGGCAAACCCCAGAACTAGAAGGTTTCCAAGATTATTGAGGAAGTGTTAAGGTACACTGTATGCACCCTTCCTGATTGCAGGAAATGTCAAATTTTGAGTGCAAATTTTTTGTTTTACTTGTATGTAATAACCCAATAGTAAGTAAGACACAAGGCTGAGAATAACAGAATAAAAGATAAAGGGAGAGATTTACCATTCCATCCCTATTGCATGGGAGTATTCAACAGCTAAACCAACCAGTGTTGGCTCTGACAGCTTGAGTCCAAAGACTATGTAACTATCCCTGCACTGTGGTACAACGCCTTACACAAGTCTGCAGCCAGTGAGCGCCAACAACAGCAAGCCAGGAGCAGAATTCAGCATGTGTTGCTTGCCACCACAAACTCCATGATAATCTACAAGCAAAACGCTGTGCTTAATTATCTTTATGAATAGAGGCTACCTACTTTTCAGGTAGTGATTCTGTAGGGGACCCAGAAACATTCTGGCCATTTGCACCAGTCTTCCCTCCCTTCTTGGTGTTCTCCAAAGCTCTCAAGGAGGTGTCTGCACAGCGAGGGATCAACTGGGGAACCCCACTTTCCAGATTAGCTATTCCGTTAGTACTTGGCACCATCTTCCCTGTTGCTTCAGGGCTTCCTATGACAGAAATTACGTTTCCTGTTGTGGTTGAGACGGTGCTATTTACGCCAACTTTATTTAGAAGGGGGAACGTTCTCACTGTTGCACTGATTTTTTTGTTCCTCAAGCGGTATCTACAAACAAGCACATGTACAACAGACAAAAGAAGATTTAAAAAGTGCTTATTATGAACTTCAATGTATTTGTAAAACCAGCAGAAGGGATCGAGAGGAATGCGATATGAAAAAAATTACAAGACTTCGAAACATGGTTCTCATTTTCAACAATCTGCAAACTGAACATCAACATCTTCCTTCATAACCAAACATCACCTCTCCTCTTAGAAGAGCCACTTCTGCAGTTCTTTGCAAATGGTTTTGGGTAGAAACAGTTTCAAGAATGCACACATTGAAATAATTCATGTTATTCCTTAAACAATTAAAATGTAATTAACATTCTCCACCTTGCAGATGATAGAAGCAATTCCTGACAGACCCTGAGCCTAGATTTAGTCTCAAGACAGGAAACTATACTTTATGTGGGGTAAAATAGACACTAAAACTGGAATTAGCTTGCAGGCACTGCTTTACTGTAGTTTAATTTTATATAGAGTTATGACTTCATGGGATTCACAAATCCTTACAAATGAATAAACGTAGAGAAGAAACTGATTTCAAAATTCGATGGAGATTCTTGGATTTAAATTAAAAAGAAGGGAAAAAAAAAATAAAAAGAAGAAGAAAATCTCCCAGACTCACTTTTCAAGCTCTTCCTGAGAATGAGCAAATGTACAGTTTGTTCCTCTTGGACATCCCCCTTGCTGTCGAAGGTCTCGGCACATACTTGTTTTGTACTTGCTATTTGGTTGTGGCTGTACAAAGAAAAATCAAACCACCAGACATTCCTTTTACAATCTAGCAGGCAATTTATATAAAAGTAGACTTAAAACACACAAGCCACATTCAAAATGCTTTTACATTTTGCATCTTTAATAAGAAAACTAGGGAATTTCTTGTTGATGGGGTAAATACTACACCATCATATGGATCTCACTACAGCAAGTTCTGCTGCATTCCATATTTAGAAAAGTTAAGTTCTCAAAACCTGAACGCAGTTAACAGAATCATCAATTATTCCACAGAGAAGGCCATAAATGTTTCAAAGCAATAGTAACTTCTCAAAGTTACATCATTGAGTAAACGTACATTAAGACATATATAGTTACCTGTGGAGTTTCATGGCCTTTTCTGCTGTAATTCTGAATGAAATCCACTAGCCCATGTACCACAGTCTTTACAGCAACCATTGCATTTTCCAGCTGTTCCCATGTTGGAGATGCTGCATCTAAAAACCATTAAAAGCAGGCTTGTCATTCTGACAATAATTCCAGTAGTGACATAAATAAGAAGAGGCAGCTCTTCTAGTACTTCAAATCACCAAGTACTAGGACAGAACTCAAGAGAGCCCTGAAGAAGAGTTTATTATATAGTAATAAATAAGAATTTTGTAAACAAGGAATGGAAGTTTTCTTCATCATTTTCTTTGTTATATATAAAAAACACCAAAAGAATGTTTAAAAAGCTTCACTTGCATACCTGGATTTGGATCTATGTTTGCCAGGAGCTCTAAATGAGGCCTCAGCCTGTTTAAGTTTGCAGGATCCCCCGTGCGCTGCAAGACAATTGTCAATTCTTGTACACTCTTTGCAAAAGACTCTGGAGACTGGAGCTGAAAACAAAGCAGGCATTAGTGTGCTGCATCTTACAACCATGAACTACTGATCTGAAAAACATTTTCACTGCACTGGTTTCTAAATGCATTATGTAGTGTCTTCAGATGGCATACAGAGAGTATCAGTGGAGAGAAATTTTATTTCTCATCTCAGAATCTGCCCTATGAAGCTTCATCATAAGACACATAAAAGGGAATTCAGTCTTAAACTACTGAACATCAAATGTCTTCACATGAAGAAGACACTATAGTGGGAAAACCCCTTTCATTCTAGTTTAATTATTATTTGATATAACTAAAGACAAAAAGTTAACTCAAGCATTTCTTGGATTTTCACTACAATATTTAATAGTCTAATCCTACAAAGATACTAAAATCATGCCTTTGACAAACCTTGTCAATAATGGATTGCATGTGTGATTTGTGTGCCAAGTCACCGTACAGAAGAGAAGACCACTGCTCTGGTGATATTCGAAGTCCTGCTTCCATGGCAATGTGAACAATTTGGGCATCATGTTCTCTCCGCAAAGCCTCGTAACTCCGAAACTCTTCTTTAAGCTGCATCAGAGAAGAATCTTCATCCCTTTTAGTGACCTAATAAACAGAAATAATTAAATACTCCTCCTTTAACAAAGAAAATCTTCAAATCCTTTTGAAAAAGACAGTTATACAGCACAAATCACAAAAGCATTGGTTTTGTATATTCAGCATATACTTTGGTTCTTCTCCACGTATTCACTCTCATAGCCAGCAGCGCACAAGCAGACACACCAGCTCTTCAAGTTCCTACAGGATCACTGATGCAAAGCTACATCAACTTGCTACTTCCAACTACAAAGTAATCAGATTGCTTAAATTCCAGTTACATAATCAGTAATTCTACTAGTAGTTTTTGCTACACAGCATTAAAAATGACTTAAAGAAACAGGAAAGCCTCAAGAAGCAATTTAATAAAACCGACAATTTAAAGATATTGACATTTAAAAACTGGAATATTTAACTGAAAGACCAATGTAAAAGTTAAGTAAAACTCTTAGGTTAGAGAAGATATTTGTCATAAATGAGAACAGCAGGTCTCTTTATGTTAATGTTTAGTTTAGTGATGTTGTGAAAATCCTGTTTTTAATTGTGATTCAAAAAGGAACAAAGACACATGGAATTAACTTTTCACTCTTCTCCAGATATAAAGAGTTGGGAATACTCAGTTTAAACAAGCCACCCTTATGTATCAAAACCAGAGAACCTCTTCAGTGCAAGGTGGCCAGATACAGACAAAAGAAAGGCTAGAGAGTAACAAATACGTGGGAACACAAGGCTGGGGCTCAGGCTGAGAGCAATCTCTGTCTGGCGTCCCTCTCTCATGCCTGGTGTTTGGGCTAGGGAAGTTCTCAGTACTACATTTGTTCCTTTTGCAGGGAATTTTAAATATCAAACAACTATTTCATGACGGCTCTAGATAAACATCTTACACTCTCTACTATTTAAATGTGTAGAAACTGATTACAGTCTATACTATTTAAATGTGTAGAAAATGAATTTATGTAACATTTCACAGGTGAAAGATACTAAGCCTATGTCAGGTTCTCTGGAGCTGCACTAACTCACAGTAACAAACTTCAAACATATTGGTATTTTACCTTAAAGCAAGATGCCCTATACAGTAGCTGCACAACATGACCAATGCTCGTTTTAGAGGCCTGAGGAAATCTTGGTTCTAGCCTTTGCACAACAAAAAGTACCAAAACTTTTCTTGAGAGTGCAGAGCCATCTTCCAGTGCCAGTAATACAAGTTTCAGTGCCTCCTCTTGCATAGCTTTAACACACAAAATCAAAAGATGAAACACATTGCCAGAAATCAGCACGGCTATCACACATTAACATGATAAGTAGGCATATGAATCATCTCAAATGTATTCCTTATTATTTATTTCCCTAATCATAAGAAAAAAGCTTTGTAAGCATTTTAAGACCTTTGCTGATTTAGAAGTAGTATTTAGAAGCACTCAAAGCACAGCAAACAAAGTGCTATGACTAATTTTCAGTAATAAACACATCAGTAGTGCAGGTTCTGTATTTTATTCCACTGTGCAATCATGCAGCCTTTGTAATTCTGTAGCACCTTATCAATGCTACACCATGAAACTATAAAATAAATTTGGGGACAGTGTGCAGGAATGCTAACATCAGTTACTGGAATAAAAAGGGAACTAATTTCAGTTTAAACATAGGTTCCTTCTCATTACTGTGCCTGCTTCAGCAGCACTCAAAGAATTTGCTGTTTCTATCAAAGATATAAACATGACCATTACAAACTTGAAGATCAAGGTATGCTGCAACCTTGTTTTAACAAGGTACAGCTAAATATACTCTGCTGCAGCCTCTACAAGTACCTTACCTGGTCCTAGAAACTGGCATCCTCGTGCCCTGACAGCAGCCCAAAGATTGGCAGAAAGCTGCTGAGGATTTTGGTGCTGCAAGATCAGTTCTGTGACAGTTCTCTCTCCCAGTGATCGAGCTGCTCTCATAGCTCTGACCCGACCCTCTTCCTCCACCAGCTGACAGTTCACCAGCGTCACAAGCTTCCTTTGCATTGGACGGCTCAGTGCACTCTGATTCAAGCTTGCAACACCTTCAGAGGAAGAGAGAAAAGGCAAACTATTGCTTTTATCCAGACGAATTTGTCTGCATAAAACGAAAAAGTGTAGTAATAGGTGTCCTTCTTTAGGACTTGGACACTAGTCACACATATCTCCTCTCCAGCAACGCTGTGTTATCCAAAGAATTTTAAAGTCTTACATGGACATCAAGCCCATCCTTTAAGGAGAGTTCAGCTTCCGTACAAAGTTAGCCTCAAGGTAGTAATATTAAATAAAAAAAGAGTATCTTGTGAACTTAAATTCTAAAAAACCCAAGTGTCACAAGTGTGAACAAGCTTTTAAAGACATATGGGAAACTCTATCACAAAAATGAGAGGATTATCCATTTGATGTCTAAAACCAGTGCTGAAAACACAGTCCTGTTCAAAGGAAGCTTCATCAAAATTCCACTGCTCAGCAGAGACTCACCTTTCCCTCCACTTAATGGCTTTAAGTAGAGTGCCAAATCCTCAACACATTTCTTTGCTACTTCATAGTGTTTGTTCTCTCCTACATTACTCAACTTTACTGTCTGATGATCAGGTACCTAAGAAAATGCAAGGGGGAGGACAGAGGTGAAGAATTATACATACCAGGCTACCTGATACACCTTTGACAACATCAACAACTCTACTACTAATATGTAACACTGCAGGTTTACACTGCTTTTTAGAGAACTGGGAGATGGGACCCACCCAAGGTATGTAGAATGTAGTAAAGAATAACAAGGGATCGAGATGAGGGTTGGGGTGATGGAAGATTGTTTTTGTTAGTACTCAACACATTAAGAACTTAAGTAGGATAGAAAATAATAACCAAGGTCTAATGAGAAGGTACTTAAAAGATGACTGAAGAACACAAAATTTGAGAGGATGATCAGTATGATTTACTACAGAGACACAAGGGAAGTTATAGAAGAAACTGGCAAGAAAATAACATGAAGAAAAATCAAAAAGCAAAGTTAAAAAAAATCATTTAAGCATAATTTAGGCACAATTAAATCTTCAAGGAGAACTAGCAAACTTCACTTGCTGGAAAAAGCCCAGAGTAACAAGGTCAGACAGCGAGAACAGAGGGAGTATAAGTCACAAAACACTAAATTGTTTGAAAGACAGTGCAAGAAGTTAGAAGACAAGGAAAATAACTGTTGCAAGATCAAGGCTGCGATCTGACACAAAGTTAGAAATGGAAAACATGAAAGGAACACGTGAACTTGAGAAACCAAACCACTCTGCTATAGTGTTATTACCAATAGCTGTGTCGAGGCATGTGATAAGCCATTAAAAAGCCATGTAAAAAGTATCTTCTTACTGTTTCTTATGTTACTTAAAATGCCCAGATGTTACAGGAAGAATAATATCTTGTAGCATATGAACCAGCAGAAGGTGAGCAGACTTATTTAGTCTCTGGAAGGCACAGCACTGATTATATAATCGCTGTTTTGCCACTGCTACAAGACAGAGCAGGGAACGTTCCTGGCCTGATTAGCAGTGTCTGAAAACACAACTGGAAACCCATCATCGTGCATACTTCAAAAACCAAAATAAAACAAAACACACTTCTGAAAGTCGGCTAAAGAGCGAGCTACTTTTGAACATGTGACATGCAGAAACCAGACTCCTTGCAAGCATACAATGAATGAGTGCAATCTGTAGGTGCACTTTTCTAATGACAGTTGTGACAGAACTATTTTGTAATGGATTTTTTTTCTTCACTCACAGTTCGAGAGCTGTTTCAAACCAGAATTCGCCTTACAACGGTTATATTTTATGAGGATGGTCCTGAAAATCGTTTGGTTGCTCTTAGAGGACTTCTAAATATCACAAAGTTTGTGTCTTACCGATTTTTTAAGACTAAAATGAGGGAAAAAGATCAGCACCTGTAAATGGTATTACCTGGCATGTAAATGGTAATAACACAAACTGGTGAACCAAAAAGGTGCTTAAATCATACCTGGGCTCCAACTAGCTGGAGGAGTGCGAAGTTTACAGGAAGAACATCGATGTCCGTGTTGATGGCAGTCTGGTCGAAAGGACATGCCTTGCGATGAAGCTTGTTCAGGCAGGTCTTACAGACAGTGTGAGAGCAACCTAAGCTGATGGGTTTGTGCACATTCTCATCGAACTCATTGTAGCAGATTGGGCAGGACAGAAATTCTGTCCACTGAGCTGCCTGCACAGGCATTGTGGAAGCTGGACACTTGTTTAGCAGGCTAGCAGACCATTATTTCTCTGTACTATGTTTTGGCAGCTGTAAGTGAATAACAGAGTATTTAAAACATGCTTTCTGGTAATTTAGAATGATTTTTTTCATTAAGATATAAACAAACCACCATTTCAGTATTTTACAGAAACCCAAAACCTTATATTGAAGGAATCAAATACCCCAACTTCACGTTAGCTTAATAACTGTACCAAAAAGGGCTCACGAACTGAATTGATGCAGACAAGTTGAACCTAATCAAAACAAATGACATTAAGTTCTCACAGAATTAAATACACCTTTAGTGTAGGAAGAGGAATACATTTATTGGCACAGAACACCTAAAAGCATGAATCACAGTAACCACCTCACACTATCCCATCTGACTTAGAGGTTTCAAAACCCTGATAGCACTCCCTGGTTGTAGAATGGGCCTGGCCATTCTACACACAGAAGACACAGAATTTCTGTATGTTTTTGGAAGGGCTAGTTAAATGTTATTTCTATTTGAAATAGAGCAATGCTTCCTTTCTGCAGTGCTTATTCTGACTTCACTAGACACCAAACTGAACACAGCTTTGCCTTTCTTTCTGTAAAAGACAAATCAATTCACAAAAGCTAAGAATCATAAGAAAACACTAAATGAATAAGAGGTTAGGCTTTAATCTTATGATTCTCTTGTGCTACTCCCCCTTTCCTCCCAAGAACCATTGAAGCGCTCAAGGGCAGAGACTGCTATATTCAATTTTGCTTTTCACATCTCTACCTTACACAGGAATGCAACTTCACTTCCATGAACTCACGGCGAGAAAATCTCTGACGTGTTGAAATTCCAGGTATTTGGGTCAAAACTTAAGAGTAACGCAAGCAATAATTTCACCTGGCTTGCTATTAAGTCTTGAAACAGCTCACACTGGGCCGCAGTACCTTGAAAACTGTTTACATAAGCGCGTTCCAAAGAAAATATGGATTTATAGAAACTGTTCTGAAGGACATCCCACCTTATATAACTGAAGCTCCTGGTAGAGATAACAGGCCTAAGTAGTTCATCGAAACCGTTCACATCACGCAGACTGAAATCCACAGCTCCATCTAAGAGCGGAGCAGCCCCACCCTTTGCTGCAATGTGCAACGATGTTGACTTTCTATGCAACCTGGAGACCAGTTAGTTCACTTCAAGGCTATGAACAAGCTTCTCCTAGCAGCTTGTTAGAAATGCAAACACACAAATGCTGTAATTACATGTTTAACATCCTATTTTTTTCCTTCAATGATGGAAAAAGGTAATTGCTTTGAGGAAGCTCAGCTCTCCCCTCCAGTTTGAATCCAGTGACTCTGCTGCAATTCCATTGTTGGCTGTGTTACAGTTTAATGAATGCTAAAGTATCGGACCATTGAAATCATTATGAGAACACCAAATAGACTATCTGTGGATGTATTTTATGTTAATTATAACCATCTGTTTAGAAATTCTATTTAGTACTATGAACATTCAGTGCCCTTTAAGTAACAGGATACTTATACAAGATGTCCTTATCTCAGCAAGCTTTTCAATATTATGCAGTGATTTTCCCCCCAAAAAGAATTCCCATAGTAAGTGTAAAACACAACAAACTGGAAGTTGAACCGATCCCTTCCAAACCAAACTGCTGAAGTAACACTTTCAACATAAGCCAGAATATTCATGTGCATTAGACAAAATTGATCTTCACCCAACTTCTAGGAAAGCACAATCAAAGCTCTTGCAGGGAGGAAAAAATTGCAGCCCTTTTTAATCTATTACTACATGTGTCTTGTAAGGACGGAAATTCAAAAGCAAAACAAATAATAGCAAAACCAAACAATGACTCAACATGCCTAGAAAGATTTTAATTCCTCTATAAAGAATGCCACCATTTCCTTTAGCACATCTACTTCGGCTTCCCTACCAGAAGAGCAGCACAAGAGAGGCACAGAACTGCAGCATGCTCTTGCAGCCAACACTTCCCTTCAGCTTTTTGCCAGCATCAAGCTAACAACGCACCAATACTACTGCTGACCCAGGAACCTCCCTGGTGTCTTTCCACCCGACCGCGCCACACAGGTAACAGCACAAACTGGACAACTCAGGAAGTGTGCTACTGCCATGACTGACACAGGGAAAAGTTGAAGGAAAGGCCAGTCCCCACCAGCTCAGCTGCTGGTACGTCACTAACAAGCTAAAAACCAGTCTCTGTTTCCACACTGCTCAGTAATTACCTCCAATGCAGGAATCTCTGCTCACAGACAGTCCCCACATTCAGTTTCCAGAGATGCTCACAAGAAACAGCCACCTTTCTACTGACAAGCCTTTAAAATAGAGTTGTTTGTTTTCCTGACCAGCATAGAAACTAACACAACAGATTCTTCAAGTGTGCACCACTGAACTGAAAGATCTATCTGTGGATATTTCATCACCATAAATGACAGATTCCACTGAGCATGTGTTGTCCTTCAGATTTCTTGACAGGAAGAAATCTCATTAAACCAGCAAACAGCTGGGGAGAGCTCTCAACTCCTAAAACTTTCAGCAGCCATATGCAAGAGGGAGGCTCCATACTCTTATTAAGCCTGCCAGCTCTCCTGCCACTCCTGTGCTCCAATGTGTTAAGAAACAATCTCACATCTCCTAATTATCATGTCAACTTCCACAAAAAGCATAAGCCCAACGTTTAATAGATTCTTGCTCCTCGTCAGAAGCAGTGTATTAAAGGGATGTCCTCCTGAAGTACAAATTGATCCAGTGCTCTAAACTGAGCAAACACAAGGAGGAGAGAATGTAGTAGAGAAGGTAAACTAGAAATCATTTTGGGTTTGTAGTAGCACTCTGCAAAAAAAACCCCAAAGCCCAAGAAAATGGCTGATACAGAAACTAGCCAAACAGACAAGGTAATGGTGATTCTTACTTAAAAGCTCTTTATATATAGTGTAGTTACAATAAATTTTAACACTATTGCATTTAGACGCAGTACTTCAGATGAAAAACTGAAAAATGCATGAGCCCAAGTTCAGAGATATAAATAAGAACTATTGCAGGGGAGTAATTTTCTGTTTCTAATGCAGCACCACTGTATTCCCACTGCAGGGCTGGGTGCAATGGAGTGGGGCAACAGTGATAAATGACTGATTTTCTCATGATTTTAGACCAGAAGAATATTTGATGAAACTGGAAGGTGGGGCAGAAAGAAGGAAAGGTGAAGCCCCCAAACCTCCCTCAAACAGCCTTACCATTCACAACTGATGGAAGTTGTAAGATCGAGATGTTCTTATTTTACATTAACTTTTAGCTACCTAATCCCATGTCATTTTCTACAACTAATTAAAGTCACTGTAGTTACTCAACAACTTTTGGATATGATAAATATTGTCTAATCCTGATTTCCTTCAGAAACCAAGCTTAGGTGGCCATGCTATTCTATCAGTCTGTTCCTCTCCCACCTGAACCTCAGCACCCCTGGACCACTTTTGAGCAGATGTGATTCAAGTTGCATCATGTCTGAAATGCGTATACATCCCATGAAAACTGGTATCTGGAAGAACTTCCAATTCACACTTCTCAGGAAAGGCTACAGCACCAGGCTCAGCAGTTACTGTCTGTCTGCTTCTCTGATCTACCAGCACACAGCACCAGCCAGTAAATATCACATTTTGTTCAGATACAATAAAGGGCTATTTGGAAGGTAGAGACATGACACAAACCTGCAGGTATTCCAACAAACCTTTAAAGACAAAGGGCTTGATCTATGAAGAGCAGCGTTGGACATCTGGCTCTTGGTCTCCCGAATTTGGTACCAATTCATTAAGCAAGGAAAAGACAGGTTTCAAAACCTCACGGCAGGAGACAGAGCCAGCGTTGGACTGAACACTGCCTGCACTGGCTAATTAGCAACTCATGACAAGGCTTCATCTTAGCTTCCTTTTATCCAGGGCTTAGAGGCCTAACACCAGAAGGAGATTTCCACACTAGAAGTTACCGACCTCAGAAGTTCAACAGCTTTACACCAAAATAGAGAAGGGTTTTCTTTAGTTCATGATGCCGCTGTTGCCTTATATCTTCATTCAGTTTCATTTCTCACCCACACTAAGATATACAAATTCAATTACTTTCAAACACTTTTCACCTATCTTTTCATCTTACAGAGAAGAATGCAAACACATTAGAGATGGGGCAAGCTCACTCCCTCTCCTTGAAGCTATTCCATGAAAGGACTGAATATTCAAAGACAACTGCAGCCTCATCTTCAGCGATCCAAGCAGATGTCTTGGATTTTGCTTCATTTTTAAAGACCTATTCATATTTATTAATCAATTATTCAATCAAACCTAGGTATAGTTCTTTCAGCAATGAACAAAACATTTTGGTGCCTCTTCACCAGCCACATGCCCCAGTTCCTACATAACACGGTGAGCATGGGGCTCAGCCTAAAAAACCTTCCTTCTCTTCAAAGGGAAACAGGTTCAACACAAGGCAGGGATCAATCCCCTTCAAAGCTCCACATTGCCTGGAGTCAGGACATGTACCAAAACGTGATGCACACAAGTTTCATTCCTTTTCAAAGGTCGAAAACTTGAACACACTTCCCCCATAGCCTAGGCAAAAAGAGAAGCAGCAGTACCACCAGCAGCCTTCTTGCAGCCCTAAGGGGGAGCTGCTCAGGCCTACTCCATCAGGTCCCTTGTGGGACACAGGCAAAGGGAAGTCTAATAAGCAGAGCTTGTACTAGAAAGTGACATGGAGTAATTCTGTCACTGAACAAAGGAAACTCTAAATATGAAGGAAAATACTGAAAAACGAGTAAAATTACGCATCATTTTCACAAATTAAGGTAGTCCAAGTACGATCTCACTGTGGATTTACACCTAAATCTCAGAATCCAATTGATTTTTAGTCATTAAAGAGTCCTTGATATTGACTTGCTCCTGATATTGACTGGTATTGATCATGGTATTTTCTTTCCCTTTTTTTTAAGTGATCTCCATCTATGCAGGTTAATCATTTGTTTGCACTACAAGGAGGCAGTTTGTTCAAACCTTCCTTCCTGAGTTATGTAGTTCTGAAAACATCCTGACTGGACCAAAAACTTGGTGTCCACGTAATCAAATGATCACTATGATTCTCTGAAATGGTAGAATCTTTTACTCATTTCTCTTCAACAGCCACCATCGACAGATCTAAAAACCTAGCTTCATTAAAAGCTTAGAAAAGGGCCACCCCATAACAGCTTTGCATCATTCAGCTATGACGGCCTGAAATGAAAATAAATCCTCTTTACAGAACAGACTTACTTATTTCTACATGCCATAATATCTGTCACATGCAAATCTCTGTATCACGTGCAAATTATATATATAAAGTAGAATCTTTCACGACCATTGAAGATAGTATTTCAATGTGGTATTTTCACTAAACATTCAGACTAATGAAGTATCCACTATTTCAGTTTAGATTACAGAAAAGTTATCATCAAGAAATCTTGGTAACATGCCAGAATGGCAGAATATCTCAAGTTGGAAGGGACACATAAGGCTCACTGAGACCAGTACTCTGCTCCTTGCAGGACTACCTAAATCTAAACCATATGGCCAAGAGCATCATGCAGACACTCCTTGACAGGCTTGGTGCCATGACCGCTTCCCTGGGGAGCCTGTTCCATGGACCAATCACCCTTCCAGTGAAGAGCCTTTTCCTAATGTTCACTCTGAACTTCCCTGAGGCAGCTTCATTCCATTTCCTCCTGTCCTAAATATGTCTGCCCAAACATATATATTTATGTACGCCAAATATATGCCAAATCACCTACAGGATGCTCCACTTGCTATCTTCCTAAAAAATTAAAGCCCAGATCCACTCTGTTTCCTTCGAACATATGGCTGAAGAATAAATCCTTATGAATGGGGGCACAGTCCACTAACACAAACTGAAGCTCATGGTGCCTCAATGACCACCCAAGCTCACTGGGTTCAGAGGTAAATCCCCCCAGATCAACACTGGAGCCAGTGTGTCCCCAACAGCTCACACCTGCTCCTTGCTGCTCCATGTGTTGCCAGCAGGAATCTGTTACTGGATTTTAAGTTTCCTGTATACTTATGTAATGCCACTGTGGGCTTTTTTTGCGTTTCATAGGTGTCACTGAAAGGAGAGTTTGTCCTTGCCTGGTACCAGTGCAGCTCCTGTAACAGTATTGACTTTTCAGGACTAACTGAAGGGCAAATACATGAAACATTTCCTTTGCCACCAAAAAAAAAAACCCCAGCTGAACTTACACTGAAGGAAGAGAAAGGGAGTAATTTATACACAATTGTGTATATTGACACAATTACTTCAAGGGGAGATCAGTGAAGGATTCCTTACTCTCCATTAATATTTTCAGAGAATCAGGACCCTCACCTATGGCTTAGCTCCCAGGGCGGTTTTCCTTTTTTAAACTAGGTCTTGCAAAGGAGATATTCCGTATTCTCACATTTTCCAAATCATCTTAATGAAATACTAATTCCATTCTGAGACATAAGCAAGGAAACAGAAGGTTCCAAAGGAGTCAGAAAGCCTTCTTAAGAGTTTGTACAGAATACTTCAGCATATGTATATAGATTTTGCCTTTCACTAGGACAGTCCAGTCAGTGAGGGGGCTGCTCCTGTTCATCCCACTAAGAGCTAAGCAAAACCCGACCAAACCTAATGGAACATACACCTAACAAGACAAATGCTGGTAGCTGTTACCCTTTGGATGCTGTACACAATCTATCTCCTGTAAATCAACAAAGCTTTAGCTGAAAGAGATCAATACTCAAGATGAGGACTTAATTTCAAGTTATCTCAAGCACTGACATGAGAACTGTGGGAATTTAATATTTTGGAGAGAAATGGCCATGACCTCAAACAAGATAGGAACAGAAGTTAATAAGAAACTTGTTCTTGTGGACAGCTTTGCTTACACTGCAGAACCAAGCAGCTCATTAGAAAGGCACGCAGGTCTTGGGAAGTGATTGATTACAAAAATGAAGAATTCTGTGTTTCATGGAATAATATTTATACAAGGAACAGAAGCTCCAATTTCCAGAATTTCCACACACATTTAACACAGACCAAAGGTCAAATAGCAGCATTTTGCCTAAGAAGAGCTACAGTTGTATGTGTTGGCTCTCATTTAAAAAGAGAAGTCCTTTTCCGCCCCAATTACACATTTTCATGCTGCAATCTCAAGGGCTGGTTTTCATTTTTGCTTCTATGTTCTGATATAGCTGTGATGGGCATGAAAGAACAATCACAACAGTAGCTACAGCAACCATAATTCAACCCAGACAAACCCTAGGTTTGCACTTAAAGCAAAACAGACCTAAATCAGAAATTCCGCTGGCTGGCAGCTTAAACTTTGTCATTATTTACTCTCACTTGGGTGTCACCCCAGTCCCAGCCCTGTAACCGAGAGCTCATCACTCTCCAACCAGATCATTGCTCTCTCTTATGCTTTCTGCGCGTAACTTAACGCTCCCAGCGCACCAGCAGAGCCAAGACACGCTCTTCCTGCTCAGCTGTTTTGGGTTTCTAAGGCACTTCAAACGTGACATGACAGGCGCAGTCCTAAGGCCCGTTTTCCACCGTGACTCTCCTCCACCATTACCCCGAAGCAGAGCTCCACCTGAGCAGGGCGCTGGGTGCAGCTCTCCGGAGGACACCACAGAACAGGCCGCCCGATGCTGCCGGCGCCGTAACCGGGAACCTCCCGGCCTCGAGCCGTCCGGCGCGGGCGCACAGCGGCCCCGGTCGCTCCCCTCGCCCCCTCCGCCAGGCCGCTGTCAGGAGCCGCCGGCCGCGCACCTGCGCCTGCCCCCGGCGCCCGCCGTCAT
>JANRGW010000605.1:0-12567 GCA_024733675.1 Psilopsiagon aymara | reverse complement strand
TGATGATAGTCGCACCTAAAGCATGTCAGCATACATTCCAACACAGGCAATCGGTTCATCCTACCAATGGAGCCGGCAGCAATGAGCATGCTGGGTAATTCCACGCTAATTAGGGAGAACAAAGAGGGAGCGGGCTTGAGGGGGGAACAAGCTTGGGGACACGGCCCCGCCATCCTCAGAGGCAGCGGCTGCAGGAGAGGGGCAGGGGAGATGCCGGGATGGGATGTCCCCTTGGGAACCTTGCCCATGCTCATTAGTTAAGCCCTGTAATTAGCGTTGGCAGGGGTGGGATGATGACAGCCCTGGGATACCCCCATTGCCAGCATCCCCTTCTGTCCCCAGGGCCAGGAGGAGTGGGAGGGGTGCTGGGGCAGAGATGGATGGGGCCATGGGAACAGGGACCCCAAAACCATGCTGTGTCGCAGATCTATCGGCGGTGCTGGCTGGTCTTCCGCAAGTCCTCCAGCAAAGGGCCCCAGCGCCTCGAGAAGTACCCAGATGAGAAGTCGGCGTGCCTGCGCGGGTGCCCAAAGGTGAGGGGTCCTGGGTGAATAGGGAGACCCGTGACTGAGTGGGTCCCTCTTCACTGGACTTGCTGGGCTGGAGCTGGGTGCCTGTCACCACGTGTGCTCCAGTGAGGTGCTGCTGGAGCTGGGTGCAGGAACTAGGGGTCTGGGTGCAATGGGAACAGGGTCTGCTTGCAAGAGCCAGGGTCTGGGTGCAGCAGAACTACAGTCTGGGTACAGCCTGGGGTGCCCCCCACACCTCCGCCACAGGTCACTGAGATCAGCAATGTCAAGTGCATCACCCGGCTGCCCAAGGAGACCAAGAGACAGGCTGTGGCCATTGTGTTCACTGATGACTCAGCCCGGACCTTCACCTGTGATTCGGGTACGGGCAGCGCCCAGGGGAACGGGGTGGGGTGGTGGTGGGACTCCCTGGGCTGGCCGGGGTTGCCCAGGGCTGGGGGTGCTGGTGGGACACCCCAGGCTGGCCGGGGTTGCCCAGGGGCTCTGTGGTGCCTTGCAGAGCTGGAGGCAGAGGAGTGGTACAAGACGCTGTCAGTGGAGTGCCTGGGTGCCCGCCTGAATGACATCAGCCTGGGGGAGCCCGACCTGCTGGCGCCCGGTGTGCAGAGTGAGCAGACGGGTGAGCACGGAGCGACAGGCGCTTGCGGGGCTGAGCCACACTACAACCCCCCATGAGCCATTTTCTATCTTTTATCCCCCTCTTCAGACCGGTTTAACGTGTTCCTCCTCCCCTGCCCCAACCTCGACGTTTATGGCGAGTGCAAGCTGCAGATCACCCATGAAAACATCTACCTCTGGGACACGCGCAACCCGCGGGTGAAGCTGCTCTCCTGGCCCCTGTGCTCCCTGCGCCGCTATGGGCGCGATGCCACCCGCTTCACCTTTGAGGCTGGAAGGTGAGATGCCACCTCTGCTGGGACAGCGATCACCGTGGGGTCCTGTTGGGTGCAACAGGAGGTGGCAACCGCTGATAGGGCAGGCCTGATGCTGGGATGATGGCTATGGCCTGCATAGGGTGCCCCATAGCCAGGGAAGTTGGGAGCTGGTACTCATGAGTTCAGCATCACGCATGGAATGCAGTGGCCGCACTGGAAATGTGGGGAGCTGGGGCAGCTGCCATCAGGGGTGCTATGTTTTATCATCCCTTGCCTTGTGAACCCCAGTGACATCCTGTGCCCAATCCCTGTAGGATGTGTGATGCAGGGGAAGGTCTCTACACCTTCCAGACGCAGGAGGGCGAGCAGATCTACCAGCGTGTGCACAGCGCCACATTGGCCATTGCTGAGCAGCACAAGAGGGTCCTACTGGAGATGGAGAAGAATGCCAGGGTGAGCTTCAGTGCTTCCTGGGGCACAGCTGGGGGGCAACTTGGGGTGCTGGGTGTCACCCTCACCCCTGTCTCCTCCACCACAGCTGCTGAACAAGGGCACTGAGCACTTCTCCTACCCCTGCACTCCCACCACCATGCTGCCCCGCAGTGCGTACTGGCACCACATTGCCGGCTCTCAAAACATGGCTGAGTCCTCCAGCTATGCTGGTGAGTATTCCTGGCCAACCTGGGGAGCTGCCGCCCCTCCAGCCCTGCACCAACCCCCCAGGTGAGCCCACCCTTTGCTTTGTCCCCAGGGGAGGCGTATGCAGGCGCCCAGGCCAGCTCGGACACTGACCTCCTCAACAGGTTCATCCTGCTGAAGCCAAAGTCCTCCAAAAGTGACCAGCCTGAAAGCAGGGAGCCCACATCGTCCCCGTGAGCTGGGGGGGGGGGACGACGATGACGACGTGGTGGTGAGGGTCCCGCTTTTCCTTACCTGAGGGGTGGCAAAGACACAGGCAGCTGCCCCTGTGGGTCCCGAGGGTCACCCTCTGCGCCAGCACCTTGGGGAGCTGGCACTGGCTCGTCGCCTGACGTTACTGGAGGTGATACTGGCTCAGCCTCCCCTGACTTGAAATGTGTCTTGAGTATTTGTATTATAAGTGATTTTTCCTTCTCAGATGAATGCAAACTTCACAGCCGCTGAAGAGCCCTTGGGCAGAGATGCTCATAGATTTTTGACTCTTTTGGGGATCCGGCTGGGAGGTGGCAAAGAGACAGGGGGGGTCAAGAAATTCCATGTGCTTCTGCTAGGTGGGAAGGCTGGAGCACCACAGCAGCACTGGAGGCTGTGGCTGTGCCAGGCTGAGGTGTGGGGTCCCAGCATCTCACCCCCACCCCATGAAGAGTGGGTGCTCCTGGGGACACCCCACCACCCCCAAGCTGAGTTTTGCACTTCTCAAAGCTACTGAAGCACTTGCTGTAGAACTGGGATGCCTCAGGAGAACTTGGTTTTCCTCTGGGGGTTGGTGGGGTGAGCAGCCTGGCAGAGCCCAGCTCCCCACCTCAGCACCCCCAGCTGCCACCATGGCCTTGTCCCTGCTTTAGCTGCTGGTGGGCAACCCAGGGACCCATTTTGGCCAGTAGCATCTGTTCCTGAGGGACAGCTTTGTGGCTATAAATATTCCCTGGGCAGAGCAGGGGAGAGCTGTGTTTCTGTGCATTCCAATCGTCCTTGCTCCTTCCTTGCCCGCCGCTGGGTGACAGCCCTTTCCTGGCGGGGAGCTGGGCATCATGTGCTGAACTGAAAAGCAATTGATTTTTTCCTAGTTCTATTTATTGACCTCCTTTAGAAGGGCTATCTTTTTATCGCTGTGCAAACCTTGGTGTTTCTTCGGAGTCTTCTTTCAGTCTGGGTTGGGTGGTTGGTGGGTTTATTTCCACCCTTAAAGCTCTACATCTGTGCTTGGGGGGTGGGAGTGTTGTGATGTGGGAACCTGTGGTCTGTAAATACTGTCTCTTGGGTTGGTGTAGCTTGTGGCTGAGGCTGGGGGGTGGTGGGATGGAGAAGGGCTGCTCCCAGCCGTGTGTCCTCCCTTGGGGAGAGGTGTCACTCCTGGCTACACACCTCATCTGGAAAGGAGTTAACATTTATTACCAAAAATGTTTGGGTTTCCTTTCTTCATTTTTGTTTTTAAGGAGTTGCTCGATGAATAAACAACCCTTATCCACCCTTCCTGTGTGTCTGTTCCATCCAAACACATTCGGGAAGTCCAAGTGTCTGCCAGAGAGAAAAGTGCTGATGCAGGGAGATTTCCTACCACTGCTGGCAGCATGCTTGGCTCAGGCCTTTGTTCTCCATCCAGCCATGGCCAGGACATTCCAAGCGAAAGCTAAAAGTGGTGGGGAGGGGAGAAGGGTGGAAGGAGTTGCCACCCTCCATTAAACAACCCCGAGTAAAGCAGGATGCCAGCACCCCACTACCACCCCTCACCTCCAGCAGCCCATGGCTCTGAAGATGGCCCAGGGCAGTGGTGGCTCTGCATCCCCAGGCAAAGGAGTTTCAAGACACTCCATCTCCCAGCTCTTCCAGAACTGTGCCAGTTCGGTGACCCATGACGTGACAGTCTGGCACCAAGGTTAGAGCCACGCTAGCCAGCGCAGTTCTCCCTCCAGGCACAGGGACAGGCCATGGGGAGCTGGATGTGCCACAGCGAGGACATGGAAGTGACAACAGCACTGACTCCAGCTGCTCTCTCCACCATGAGCACCCACCCCTGCTCCCCAGGCTGTCCCCCTGCCCCATATACACACTGAGACAAGTACTGTGGCACACACGCATTTCCCTCCCTCCCAGCCACTGCAGTAAGGAAGAGGCAGATCTCTCCAGGAACATGTCACCAAGCACCTCATCCCAAGTCCTTCTGGGTGCTGATGGCGGGAACAAGAAGGGATGAACCAGACATTTGATGAAACCCTTAAGGTCCTGTCACAGTGGCCATGGTCCGGAACCTGCACCAAGCTCCAGCATGGTATGGAACCCAGCTTGGGGCTGGGGGCAGACGGGAAGCTGTGAGCCAGGGGTGATTAGTGACAGGCTCCCTGCCATACCTTCTCCTAACACAAAGAACTACACAGCACATGAGTAGAGTCTGCTCAATTAGTTTTTAAATACAGCTAAGCCTGCCCTGCCCACCTGGGCTCCCCTGCAGCACTGCTTTCTGCAGCATCTCCCTTCACAGCCCAGTATCAAATATCTGCTTCAAACACAGCTCTGGACTGGTAAATGATGAGCTACCTGCTTGAGGGGTCTGGCCTCCTTAGGAGATAATGTCAAGAGCAGCAATCAGCAGAAGAGAGCAATGCTCTCTCCAAAGGAGATCTCATTAAGTTAATGTCTATTGGAGAGAAGTAGATGATGTGACATCTCCTCCTGCAGCCCCCCGAGGAGCTTTCAGGAATGACAGAACACAGGGAAGGGGGGTAAGTCTTTATTAAGCATATTAAGCATAGTAAGAATGGACATGCAAATAAGGTAGGGTTGTATAACTGAGGTACACTGCCACATCAGAGAACTCTGGCCTAAGACTCGGAAACACTTAAAAAAAATCCTGTCCCAGCCAAGATGCTCACCAATTCCCTTTCTGCTTTATCCTAGACATCATGATGGCATTTCTTGGAAAGAAAGGCCAGAGAAGAGATGCCACCAACCTGCAGACCTGGGCCAGAAAAGGCAGAGGAGATGGGGGATACAGAGCGCTGCTGGGCAGAGGCAAAGATCTCCTGCAGCGCTCTGTTGAAAGGGGTCATCTCAGTTTATAGTGAGGACATCACTCTGAATCTCATGGCTCAGCTGGGTTTGGAGGTCACTCAATTTCTTCTTCAGCCCAGAGAGTGCAGAGAGAACGATGGTCTCCGGGCGCAGAGAACCGCAGGACTCCACGTTGTAGTAAAACCTGAGGTTACAAGCTTGTGGGTTAAGTCACCATCTGCTCTGTGAGGAGGCGCAAAACCAAAAAGCACCTGCAGAGCAGTTCCAGCCTGCCCTGACCCACTGCAGGGAGATCTGCAGGGAATCCCAGCCACCAGCATCCTTCACCTCCCCAGCAGCAACAGCCAGCACTGCCCCTCTGCCATTGTCACACCAACACTTGCAGCTTCACAGGCTGCAGAAGCACTTCTAGTTACTCCATAACCTGCGAGCCAGCACAGAGCCTCACACCAGGGAGTAAGGCTGTCTGCAGACACCCCTGCAGTGCAAGTAACCCAGGAGAGGGGGTATCACCAACAATCACAGCATGAGACATCCACAGGGGTGAATAAATGTCTGAAGCCCTTTTCCGCTGTAGGCCTTACACTCCACCTAGTGCTGCACTGCCCAGCTTGAGAACACAAACTTGGGACAGTCATCCAGTACCTCCCGGAGGGGAAAACCTACCAGGCCTGGGCATATCACCACTTAACTCCATCTTCTACCCTGCTTTTCAGGGAACACCAGGTCCCTGAGGTGGCAAACTTCAGCACAGAGTATTCCTGCACTGACAAAAGCTGACGACATGGACCCAGCTAGTTACCCCATCTGCAGCTATGGTAGTGTATTCAGCTTCCCACCTCTCTGGCTTCCCATTGGGATCATAGGGAGCCTGAGCATCCTCTTCGTCGATCTCCGAGTACTCACTCTTGGGCCTGGAATCAAAGAGCAGGACAAGTCAGCACAGAGCCCACACTCTAGCCTGGCCCCATGTTGCCCAGGCCCTCAGCAGCACCGCTCAGCCCCAGAGTGAGGATAGGGGCTCACATCCAGCAGTCATGAAGCATCATGTCCCAGAGGAAAGACCAGCCCCATGTTGCCCTTTCTGGCTCCTCACTAATGCCACATAGGCACCCAGTGGTGCTGGAGGAAAAGGATCAGCCCTGTTCTGCCCCAGTTCAGTGAGCCTGTGAAGGGTGCTGTGGCTCCATCCACCTACCCTGGCACAATCTGGCAGGTACCTAAAGGGAAGGGACAATGATGCCTGCAGGGACTTTGTTTATGGAGAAGCCTGAATGCTGGTTTTGGAGCAATCATCTTTTCTTTCTACTTTTTGCTTGGCTAGGAAAACACCAGAGCACTCCAACACTCAGCCTGGGAAGCACAGCTGAGATGGGAAGGTCTGGTCAGCTTGGTCCCAGCAGCAAAAAAATCTCCTGTATTTGACCCCAGCTACATCAGTGAGCCCCATCCCATGACCTGCACCTCCACCCTTCTACACAGATCACTACCAAAACCACTGCAATACCTGTGCATCAGCTAGGCCAACACGTCTTTCTCCCTGTTACATCCCTTGGCTTGTAGGATATCATACCAGAGAGACTTTTTGGAAGCATTTCCTCCACATAAAAAAAAAAATTTCAAAGCCCTGAGCTCTCTGAAAAGACAGCACAGAAAATTCTGTGTGCACCAAGGTCTGCTGGCCTTCCTCTGCACTAGCAATAGCAAGCAAGGCTGATCCGAGCACCCTGCCATCAGCTGCCTCAAAACTGCACTTCTTCAACAAATCCTGTCTCTGTAACTGAGAGAGAAAAAGTGTTAACGCAGCTGTGTGTTCACATTACTTGCAGAACCTCCTATGATCAAAAACAGGGCAGAGGTTTCCACCACAACTGTTTTGAGCGTCCAGCTACACATCAGTGCTCTGTCAACAGCCTCCAAAAGCAACTAGCATGAAAAAACAAACCAAAAGTAACAGCTAGCCTTGGACAGCAGAGGCCTTTGTCTCTGTATTGTCCTCATAGGAATCAGATGAACTCGGAAAGATGTACATATCATCAGGGAACAGACAGCTCTAATGTCAAGCTTCACATTATCACAGAATCATCAGGGTTGGAAGAGACCTCTGGAGATCATCCAGTCCAACCCCCTGCTAAGGCAGGGCTGCCTAGAGAAGGTCACACAGGAACCAGGTGGGTCTGGAATGTCTACAGAGAGGGAGACTCCACAACCCCCTGGGCAGCCTGTTCCAGGGCTCTGCCACTCTCAATAGAAAGAAGTTCTTCCTCTTGCTGATGTAAAACTTTTTGTGTTTTATTTCATGGCCACTGCTCCTCATCCTGTTGCTGGGCACCACTGAAAAGAGTCTGGCACCATCCTCCCAAGATACTGATCTGCATTGATGAGATGCCCTCTTAAGACTGCTCTTCTGTAGACTACAGAGGCTCAGCTGCTGCAGTTTCTCCTTGCAAGAGAGATGCCGCAGACCCTGCACCATCGTTGTGACCCCCACTGCACTCTCTCCAGTAAAAATTACAGAATTTTTATAGCACCAAATGAAGCCCAAACCGATTTCAAATTCCAACTTGAAATTCCACATCACAGATATTTCTGCTTCTCAGGCATCCAATACATCTATCAGACCATCAGCTAAACTGTTGGGCAATTTATCTGCTACAAATCATCTGGGAACTCCAAAACTATCCAGTTCCACCCCAAAACTGCTCATGAAAAAAGTACAGGCTGGCACGTAAACTCCTGTGACATGCTCCTGTCCACAAAACTGCAGAGCAGCATCCTGCTTCTCCACTCTACACCACCTCACCACAAACAGCCTTTACGGGTTATCCACTCTGACAGCCTGGTCTGTAGCTGGCAGTTCCCAAAATCCAGCTTCAGTCCACATGTACAGGCCATCAATACTGAGGAAAATGCCCACTTCCAGATTTTCAGCACTATCAGCCAGCCTGGTTTCTACTGCAGATCCCAGAGTACCACCCTGACCAAATGCTGAAGGAGCCCAACACCTGGCACATCCCATCCTCACTCCAACTGACCTAACCGGACCCAAGAACATACCCTGCAGATCCCATCAAAGCCAAGCAGCATTTGCTCCTTCCATCCCAAAAATAGGACTGGGATGGCTGGAGGCAGGTCCCAGCCCATTTCATGCATGTTACGGACACACCCTCACCTCCACCTTCAGCAACAAAAGGCTTCTCAAGTCTCCCAAGTGCAAACCTAGCTACACAGGATCTCCATACCAGATGCTGAGCAGAAAGACCCTGGCAGTCAGGCTGAGATGGAAATCCAGGCTAACTGCCCCTCTGGGAAGCTCATTCACAGCTAGCTAACTGAGCATGAGGCCATGTTCTGCAATCCATATTCTGGGTAATCCCATGTTCTGTGTCCAAGCACTCAGGCTTAAAACGGACAATACGAAGGTACAACAGCCCACCACCTGCCCGACACTGCTTGCAGTCATTTGTAGAGGCAAACCTGGCAGCAAGAGGAGGAAAACCTGCTGAACCCCTTTTGCTGCTCATCTCCCCACCAGCTGCAGCTTAGCTTCTGCAGACCCTGCACCAAATCCTGCTCCTGCAACAAGGTCTTCCTGACCTCTGGCTGCTGCCCTGCTGTTACAGCAGCATATTCACCACCCCTAGCCCTTCTCACAGCCTGCCTTGGCTAAAGCACCTGTTTCCTTACCCTGCTGCTGGCTCCAGAGTGCTCAATGACAGGATGCCTGCCTGGTGAACACCAGGATGCAGAGCTCAGGTGTGGGGAGAAAAGCTGAGGTGTGGAGCTTCACACTCCAGGAAAAGTGCTACTAGGTAAAGTCCCTGCCCTGGCCAAAGCAGGGCAGCAGCTTCCCAAGAGCAAAATCATGTCACTTTTAGATGCGCTGCAGCATGGTACCTGCGCAGGATGGTATGCCAGAGCAGAGGAAAGGGCCAGAGAGGAAAACCCTGCTGTCAGAGCTCAGGCTCCAGGAGTCAGGATATGTATGGGGGAGATCAGAGCCACGCACTGGGCTTCCTCAGAGCTGCAAAATCAGCCTTGCAACCTAATGTTACACTCTGCTCTCACAACAACCTCTTCCACCTTGTGTGGATTTATTCCTTCCTCAGACCTTACCCCTTCCTACATACCACTTGTGCAGGGAAGAAAAAGCAGGAACAAGTGGCGGGAAAGAATATGAAAGTGATGTAAAACAGCAGTGACAGCACATGAGGGGAGTAGAAGAGGTGGCCACAAACCAGTCCACCTTGTATGCAGCTGCAACCACGAGACTGGCCTTGGTACCTTAACACTGGAGCAGAGTCTGGGCAAGGGGAAGTTACAGGCATGCTCACAATCAGTTGCTGACCCAAATCATCTTTCCCAGTCCCTACAGACATACCACTCCTCTGGCTTGGGGTACACAGTGTGCCTCAGCGCGTTGTCTGGGTCATATTCAAAGGCGACACCAGCCGTGGGGTTCCACTTGGCATGCTCCTTGCCAAAGCCCTTCTTGGCATAGGCTCGCAGCCGGAGCTCCTGGCCCTTCCGCAGCTTCACAATGAGGATGTCTGTGGAAAAGCACACGCACGTTGGAGTAGGCTGCAGAGGAAAAAAAGAGTCTGGATTCTCAGAGGGGCTCATCTGTGTCCCCAGAGTATCTATGATGCATTCTGCTAAGTAAAATAAGAGATACACAGTCCCTAAAAACAGCAGACAGCACACCACTTTGCATCTTTGCCATCTCCAAGCTCTCACAAGAGACAGAAGCCCTCTCTGACACAAGAGTTTGGTTTTGGAGATAGCCCTGAAGTGTCATTAAGACAAACTGCTAAGTCCAGTGATGCAGTGATGCTGGGTTCTCTTCACCAACTTTACTGCTGCTCTATGGTTACACAGCTAGTAAAGGAAGAATGAAAGAACCTGAAAAACTCGTGTCCTTCTCCAGCTCTTCCTCCCTATGAAAACCACTTACCATCCTGCTCCACATAGTCATTGGGGTCATTGTCTCTGCTTCGAGATGTTACCTGCAGAAGAACAGCAAAAGCAAGCAAATTATGGCAAGATCAGCTTTTCTCCCCACACCAAATAGCAGTTGCCTACAAAAGCTAAAGACTGCAGAGATCCACTCTGGAATGACATACAAGACCAAACCCAGCCCCCCATATTTAATGGAAACTGGGACAATTCACGCAGCTGTAGTTATATATGTGACACCATCTCCAGCAGCCCACCTGCCTGCTTTTCCTGCCAGGATGGAGTGCTCCAGCCTAGCTGCTTGGTTCTGACATGCCCCCATGACTACCGGTAGTGACACACAGCACTCGCTGCACTCAGCCAAAGTGAGCAAGGCACAGAGCGCTACAGCTAGGCTTTAACCAGGCGAACATTGTCACCAGCCCCAGGTTGAGGTGACATCCAACTCTGGCATCGATAGTGTCTTAAAACATTCTCCTTTGCATCTGTTCTGTTTTGGCTCCACCAGCCCTACTCAAGGTAACTGAGCAAAAGCAGTATGGCAGCTGTGCCCTGACACAGGTTCCTCACACCTTGTTGTGCCAAGAAACAAGAACCAGAGGCCCTGGGGTTGCTGCCAAGCCTTCAAAGAGGCTGCTCCTGTCAGAACTCTGGCACAAGCAGGTAGGAAGCTGCAGCGACACAGCAGCAGGACACAAGCATACATGCTCCAAGTGTCTGAGGCAAGACTGAGGAGCAACATTAGAGCATCCCAAGAGTTTGAGATGAGGGGTATGGGATGAAACTTTAACAAGGCCATCCTGCTTTGACAGGCCATAATACAGCAAGTGGAGCTCAAGGAGGTGAAGAAAAGGAGGGCACTGGCACACACTGCTAGATATCCATGCTTTGCTCTCCCATTGCAGCCTAAGTGGGGCTTTAGGCAACACGAAACATGCGCAAAGGCTGTGCTTTGTCCACATCCCAAGCGTCTGCCTCAACAGGAACACAGAGAGGCCACTCAACGACAAGCAGAGGGATCGCACTGACCGGAATGACCCGTGGGTTGTTGGAGATGAGATCGCGAGATGTGACATGACGAGTCTGGTCTTCATTACACCGGACATCGAGGGTGAACTCCACGGAGCATTCTGGGCAGAACTCATCACATGTGCAATCCTGGGACACATGGGTCAAGACCTTTATGCCAAACCTCTCCCAGCAAGAAATCAGATGTGCTTTCCATCAGGTCAGACACCCACCCCCATCAAAATAAGCACCCCATTTTGCATGACTCACTCTGGAATATTGCATCTTATCGACAATGTCATCACTGGTGAGTGGGATGAGACCTGTAGGAAAAAGGAAATTGTGGGACTGCCCAAGTGAGGACACAGGAACACTGACCCTCCTGTCAACATGTCTGGAGGAACAGCAGCCTCCCAAGAAAGGTGCTCCAGTGTCCCCAGACTGATTTCATTCATGACCTTTGCCTTGCTGCACATCCTCCCTGCACCCAGCACTCACCCAGCCTGTGCGCAATGAATTCATCATGGAGCACAGAGGAGTTGGCGTCTATCTGCACCCAGTCGATGGCTGCAGAGAGGAAAAAGTCACAAGTAGAGGAAGAGAAAGCTCAGGGAAGACCTTGTAACAGTCCTGCAACACCTAAAGGAGCTATGAGAAGTCTCAAGGGGGTCTTTTTGAGAAAGGCCTGTAGAGACAGGACAAGGGGGAATCGCTTTAACCTGATAGAGGGGAGATTCAGATGAGCTCTTAGGGCAGTTCTTCCCTGTGAGGGTGCTGAGGCCCAGAGAAGCTGTGGCTGCCCCATCCCTGGCAGTGTTCAAAGCCAGGTTGGATGGGGCTTGGAGCAACCTTGTCTGGTGGGAGGTGTCCCTGCCCATGGCCAGGGGGTGGAACTGGATGAGCTTCAAGGTCCCTTCCAAACCAAACCAGTCTGGGATTCTATGACAGTTTCTGCGGGAAAGAGCTGAGGATTTTGTGAGAGCACAGAAAACATTGTGGAGACTGCAGTGAAACTAAGGCAGCCTCTGGTAACATAGAACCGGCTAAACAGAGGTGAGGTGAGCTAGAAGCAGCTTGGAGATGCAGGAAAAAAGACGCGAAGCAGTAAGAACGCCGGGCCAGCAACCCCCAGGCCTGACTGCAGCACGCAGTACCTATGATGGGGACTTCTGCGATGAATACTCTCCGAATGGAATTCGCCACCCTGAGGGGAAGAAACACCCATGCTCAGGCACGAAGGGCCGCGGAGCTTCGCAGCGCTCCGGCCCGCCCGCGGAGCAGCCAGAGGAGGCTCTACCCCGGAGGCACCGAGAGGGCCGCACCGGAGGCAGGGGCCCGGTTCCTCCCCCTGTCCCGCCCGCTGCGCTCACGCCAGGTCGGTGTTCTCGATGATGAACTTGACGTTCTCGTCCGTGAGCTCGGTGATGCGCACCGTGGGCTGGTTGGCGTACGGCATGGCCGCTCCCGCCCGCCGCCAGGCCCGGCCGCCC
>JANRGW010000603.1:2299-41823 GCA_024733675.1 Psilopsiagon aymara | reverse complement strand
CTGGGCCGGAACCCGGCCTGCCCAAAGGGGCTGGGTGCGACGGCGGGAGGGGAGGGAGCTCTCGGGTGAGCGCACAGGCAGCAGCAGGCCCGTAGCGGGGAGGCTGAACACGAAGAGGAGAGAATGCTTATGCTCTCCTTGCGCGTCCCTGTGCATCTGCTTACGGCCCTCCTCCTATTTTTAGCAGTTGTTAAATTGTGTTCAGGAGATTTATTCTCGCGTCCTTTCAGATATTCACGTTTGATGTTCTCCTTGCCACCCTGGCAAAGAGAATTTGTTTGTTGTTTTTTATTTTTTTTTTCTTGCAGCTTCTGGCTTCATCCTAGTGATCCTTGCCTCATCAGGGATAGCACAGGATTGGTTGTGCCACCAGTCTTTTCATGCTGAACACAGCACATCACTATTTTTGTGATTTGGACTATCTTTGTGCTGGCTTTGAACAACCTGGACTATACCATCCTAGGGTGGGCACTGTATTTCTGCCACATCCTCTCAGGAGAGGGAGGGATGTTAATCTGCCTATGCAAGAAGGTGCACTGAGCCACTCTTTGTAGTTCTTGCTGTTGTCAGCAAACATAAATGGATCAATGGTTCAGAGAAATACAGAGCCAGAGGATTCCTTGCCTCAGCCAGTACTTGCCAGATGCATGTGTTCAGATTAGTATAACAAACAGGCCTGCATATAACTCCTAAAAAAAACTTTGATGCTAGAATAAAGTAGAGGGCTTTAGTAACATATGGTACTTCTGCAGGTGCTACTATTGCATCTGGAAAGGCTGTAGGCAGAGTGCAGGGATTTTTTTCTGTCTTTAGGGAAACTTCCAGGTTTTCTATGGCTCCACAGGATTGCATGTATGAGAAATATTTTGCTTCAGAGGAAACCTGTGATTTCTGCCCACTGGACTCACCTTGGGCTCAGGCCCAGAATTACTGCTGACCATCCTTTATGGTGTGGCATGCTCTGTAGTCATACATCTCAACCTCGGCCTGGGGCCCAGGAGCTTGACTGGAGCTTAAAGGCACCAAGTTTTGGCTTAAAGGACTGAATTGTAGGTGTCTCATCTTCTGACTTGATAGGATGCTCTCTCCTTGGCCTACCAATAAGGCTCTGCCTCAGTCTGAAGGTACTGCTTAGGCTATTGCAGCCCCAAGGATTTAGGAAGAAAATTGATGAAAGAAGAAAACTGTGAGTAATAACCATGGCATTTGTTTTATTTCAGGTGCTGCAGGAGTGCTGGTAGGACATCCATTTGACACTGTTAAGGTGGGTTGATTATGAAGTACCTTTGTCTCTAGGTAGAAGAAGTTTTTCAAGGAGTGAGGAAGGAAAAAACAAAATCCCCAGGCACTGTAGGAGCATAAATCCATGCTGGAAAGCTTGGAGCAATCCTCCCCTACCGCTGTTGTAGATCTGCAACTATTCAGAACTACTGAAAAGAACTGAAAAAAAGCCCTATATGTATGATTCAGTCCAGGAACATGACAAATATTGGCCTAAATTTAAAGTTTGTTAATGTAGTAAAAATGTTGTACTAGGAAGTACAATCTTCTGTTTAACTTAATTTTGTCCTGAGCTTGCTTCTCTGCAACTGTTCATCACTAACTGCTTAAACTGCCTCCCTCTGCTTTTGTAACTCAAATCTGCTTTGTTACTAGGTTGAAACCTTATGTTTTGATTTCCCCTCAAGCTCTGCTACTTACCCCTGGAGCATTAATTTGTTACGCTAACCAAAGGGTATAAGTGCATAAAGATCCACAGCGTGAAGCTTGTCTGGGGGCTTTTCCTCCTTTTAAGTATAATTTATTTTTGTAACTCTGCAAGTTAAGATTGATTTTTCTGATGGTATGGAGCCATATGTATCATGCATAGTAGGGATAGCTACTTCAAAGATGAGGTTCGAAACCTAAAGTCCTTGAATCCAAAGGCTCACACTGGAAGAATAGAAGACATGTCAGTATATTCCCTGCTGAATTAATACAGCTGATCACTTGACTGCAGCAGACAGCATGCCACCCACTAGACCTATGTTTGGAATAACTCTACCTTGCTGAATTTAGATATGCAAAGGGCTGATAGTATTACTGAGGTCGTCACCATATTCTGTGTTCTAGCGCATGGCTGATTCAACACAGACCTTCCTACCCGGATATTAGTCCTTGATAGTCAAGTGCAAGCTGCTCAAATAGCAAAACCTGTGTGTTTATCAGAATATGGCAAACCTAACTGTTAAATAATTGGGTTGGATCCTAGTATATGTTTTCAGGAGCAGTATTATCCAGACTTGCACATTTTCTTATGGTAGTACAGGGCCAGCTGTCTCTCTTCTCGTGCCCCATCCTGCCAAATTTTACATGCTTAACTGAAGGTGATGGGTCATTTCACTGAAGCCAGCAAAACTGCTAGAATTCTGTGCTCAGATTAAAGTTAACCATGTGTGGGGTCTTCCTGGTTTGTAAAGTGGAATAGCTTCTATTGCATGAAACAAAACATTGCAGTGTTCAGAAAACTGCAGCTTCCACCATAGTTCCAGCAGATCTATTAATGCAAACAGATGTATTGGCTTTAGAGAAGACATCTTGCTTTACAATAGAGCAGTAGAGCAAATGACTTGTTTCTGGATGACTTTAAATGTTTTGTGAAATCCAGCATGGCACACTATATTTTCATACCCATTAGAAGGCATTATAAACAATTATCTATTTTTGTTAAACACTAATGTTTGTGTTACTAGTTGGCATAGCCACCACTCTGTGGGAAAACTAACACTATAACCAGCCTATAAAAAAAAGACATTGCATAACTTGTTGTGTATGTATGTGTGTTAAGAATTAACCTGTTTTATAGTTCTGTAGTGTTTAAAGGGCTAACTGGTAGTCACTTTACACTGTACGTTCTTAATGTAACTGAACAATGGGAAAGCTGTTTAGATAAGTCAGAATTTTCCTTCTGTCTTGGCTTTAAAGCTCTCTTTTTGGCTGTTGGTAATGTTTCACATAGTGGGGAGGGGGATGGTGGGACACACAGAGAGAGATTAAGCTTGTGAAGTTGCCCTGCGAGACCCACAGCTGAGCTGCTCTCAGAACTGGCAAACTTCTTGACCCTGATTTGTTGTATAAATGTATAAAATTGCTTTTTTGCTTTTAACTGCCTTTACTTTCTGAGCTAGGGGCTGTCTTCATTAACAGCAAAAGTGTTACTTTGTTGTAGATGACAGATAAGCCTCATCACGGGAGAGTTACCTAGTAAGTATAGCCCAGGTGAACACTTCTGTTTCTCTCAGTCTTAATTTATTCCAAAATATATTAGTTCAAATAAAGACCTAAAAGAATTATGAAGCTTTTTCCCTTTTTAGTTTTATACTGATGTGTCCCTCTTCTACAGCTATGGCATGGAGGGAGTGGGGTTTAAAGATACACTTTATTTTTTTTTTAAAAAGTAAAGTCTTATTCTGAACCTTCTTTCTGGTATGCATTTCTGGCTGTACACATTTCTACATACAGTGGTTCTAAAACAATCCCAGGTACACTGTCATTGAGGTCTTAAACACTGCATATCCTTGGAGATCATTTTCATTGCTCAAACACTTCTAAATGACTGAATTTGCACATTATTAAATGTTTGGACTGTTGTAGGGGTGTGGTGGGTTATTTTGCTTAGTCTTGAGTTCCTCTATGCAAGTCTTTAGGGATGTGGAATTACAGTGTATTACTATTGGACCTAAAACTTTAGTACTAGTGGTTTCAAATAAGGAGGAAGCAAGAATATTAGGCAAGGAATAGAACAGAGGGTTAAATTTTGCACATGGTTCATCCTTCCAATAGTTTTACACACTAAAGAGCTTGTTGAATATGGCATTTTAATACTAATGAAATTAAGTTCATATGTGTTCATTGCCTGACCTGGTAGTTTGCTGATGTGTGTACCCCTACTTGATCAGCACTGTGCTCAAGTGAAAGAGCTGTGTTTCATTCTTGGACCTAGAGTGTTATTATTTTCTAAGTATTTTATCCTATAACAAGGCTTCATTGGCCAATATTTCACAAATTATTAGGACAAAAACAGTGAGAGCTTTATGCCACTAGGAAATTCAACCTATATACAGAATGTGATTAATTCAAAACTACTGAAGATGTGTATAAGAACGTTAAAGTAAGAAGGTTCCTAAGCTGCAATTCTCCCAAAGCTTATACATGTGGGGGTCCCCTGACTTCACAGATGGGGTTTGAAACCATAGCAGTAAACTGTAAATAGAATAAAACCTTTGTTTTGCCCAATTCTGACAGCTTGTTGAGATTTATGACCTTGCTTGTGGATCAGGTTTAACAATCTGCCTACCCCCAAATGTCACTTTGGATAACAAAGGATTTGTTTTCTTTGAATTCTACCCTAAGCCTGCTTTTAACACTAAAATGTTTTAAAGCCCTCTACCATCTTGGTAGATGAAGTGATCTTGGCTTTTCAGCATGGCTAGCAAACACTAACATGCATACTAAAAAGACATTGAAAACTAAACTTTGTTTTGTAAATAAAAAATTGCATGTTGTAAAACTATGAACTCCCTAAAATACAATTTTTTCTTCAAAAAGAAAGCTACCCCAATTATAGAATTTTGATAAACCATGTCCCCAAATCCTTTTCTAGGCCCACAACACCATGCAGGTCTGTTACTGTTGGGTGGCGTATATTATTACTGTAGGGGAACAATGACAAAAAGATCATAAAGTCAGGATTTTTTTCACACAGATCTGATAATATTTTCTTCTGTCCAGACTAAAAGACTTCAAGTTTTTTTGCCCTGGAGCTGCAGCAGCTTTAGATGGCTGATAAGAATCTTTCCTGAGGAATACTGCAGCTGTCCATGCTAGAGATCAAGGACAGATTCCTAACTTTGCCAATCAATATACTGAGTTTATTGCAGTGTAGGGCTTTGCAAGAACTAGGCAGCTTTCAGACTTTTAGTGTGTCAAGGACAAATTAGCAAGAAGAAACAGGAGTGGACTTTTCCATTACAAGTTAAAAAACATCTAGAAAAGGGACTTTCCCCTCATATTACCAGTTACAGTAACATCTGTCCAGAATAGATCATACCATTTCCATCTTAGAAAAGTTAATTGATTACTAACAATAAAGGTTTGAAATGGCCACACCTTCACCAATGGTTTGTGTTCAGCAAGTTAAAAAAACTAAGATTTAAAAGGACAAGTTGATTTTTACTGTTATGCAAAGACACATCTTAAAGAGTCACTTCCCAGCTACCCTCTGAAAAATACCAGATGTTAGTGAAGGGTCCCTAGGTCTGGCAGCAGAAACACTAGGAGGGTGGTGTTAAAAGTTCCCATCCTTTTAAAAATTCTCCTTATATCATGCTTAGAATTTTACAAAATATTTGCATCAGGTTTGTACAGTTATTCCTTAGTGTGAACAGAAGTATTTTTGGCAGCTAAAGAAAGTAATTATTGTAGTCGGTACTGGAAACTCCTGTCTGAAATTCTAGAGAACAGTGTACCCTCTTCTTGTACTTCCACATAGTGTTTTTCTATTATTTACAAATAGTTAATAACCCTCCTACTTCCATCTTTTCACCCCCAAAATTAAACCAAAACACACAATACTTCTAAATTATTTTGCCACATGTGGCATTCCAGTGTCCAACCTGTGCTCTTGCATACACACTGCTATATCAAATCTCCATACATACACAAGACACTAATTTGCCAATTAGGCTGTTCTTGACATACAAATTGGTACCTTGTACAACTTTTTATAGGTTCGTCTGCAAGTTCAAAATGTAGAGAAACCTCTCTACCGTGGGACCTTCCATTGCTTTCAGTCCATCATAAAGCAAGAATCTGTAAGTACAAAATTAATGCTTTTCATATTTTGTATCTTCATGTATTTTCAATCTGAAGGGTGGGAAAGCTGCTAAAACCCCTAAAAATATTGAAGATCTGAACCTCACTTGAGCATAGGGCAGATAGTGTAGTCAGAAGTTTGCCAGAAACTTTGTGAAGGTCACTAAATTGAAGGTTGCTATTTTGAAGGTAACTTTTTAATTAAGTTATTTGAATAGCTAGTTTTCTGAGATTCCAAGCAATCTGAACAATTGGTGAGTTTGAAGAAACTGGTGAAGGGTTTTTTGGCTGCTGAAACTTAAATACCATAACTAAAGGGGTAGCTTTGGGCTTTTAGCTACTTAAAGTGTAAAATTTGCCAGAAAAACTTTTCTCTGGATGGACTTAGATTGTTTTCTGGATGTGTTCAGTGTTGTATTTGTGCTGCTAAAAGGGGTTAGACTTTTGTGTCTTAGGCAGCGATGAAATTATTATTACAAAGCAAGATAGTATTCATCACGTGGCCACTGCTAGAAAATTAGGACACAAGGGAGAGCCAGAAAAGCCACATTCTGCACAGTTTCAGGAGGTTTATGAATACAGCTGTTGAAAAGGGTTTTTCCTTCCTTCTTCCATTAGGCTTTTGGACTCTATAAAGGTATTGGGTCACCAATGATGGGACTCACCTTCATTAACGCGCTTGTGTTCGGTGTACAAGGAAATACACTTCGTGCTCTTGGAAAAGACACTCCTCTAAACCAGTTCCTTGCAGGGTCAGCAGCAGGAGCTATCCAGTGCATCATCTGCTGTCCCATGGAGTTGGCAAAGACAAGAATGCAGCTTCAAGGAACAGGTGAATATAAACTAAAAACAAAGAACTACAAAAATTCTCTGGATTGTTTGATCAAAATCTATCAAAAGGAAGGGTTGAGGGGTGTCAACAGGGGCATGGTCTCTACATTCATAAGAGAGACTCCAAGCTTTGGCTTTTATTTCCTGACCTATGACTTAATGACCAGGTATTTAGGCTGTGAGGCTGAAGACAATTATGTTATTCCAAAACTGCTGTTTTCTGGAGGGATATCAGGAATAGTATCCTGGCTCTCAACCTATCCCATGGATGTGATCAAATCCCGGCTTCAGGCTGATGGAGTTGGAGGCGTTACACAATACAATGGCATTTTAGACTGTGTCAGAAAGAGTTACCACGAAGAAGGCTGGAGAGTGTTCACAAGAGGTCTTACTTCTACACTTCTCCGTGCTTTTCCTGTCAATGCAGCTACCTTTGCTACTGTCACTGTGTTCCTAATGTATATGAGGTCAGAAGACGACCTTCGTGAATGTGAACCAGGTCCAGTAATCCAGCAGCCTTCCAGTTTGTGAACCTTATCTGTTTGCTCTCCTGATCCAAAAATTGGCTGCTTAGGATTTTTGAGTTTTAACACGACCCGCACAAGTGGTGTGAACATACGCTATCTGTATACAGAATTCCTAAATGTGTCAAGTTAGAATTTCATCTCATTGCCTGTATAAAGTACATACTGCCTTATTAAGTACTTCATATCTAGTAGTATGCAAGTAAGATGGGAATCTGCTTTTAAAGAGTCCTGTACAGTCACTGTTGCAGCTCCAGATTGGGATCTGGAGAATGTCGTAGTACCAGAAATCAGGTTTTCTTCCACTCATGTTCTGAATGAGTGGAATGCAGAAATGTTTTCAGAAAATAAATGCTGGTTTTGTACGTAATGGGAATAAGTATAGACCTGTAAGGTGAAGTGTGGGGAGAAATGAAATGTTGGAGGCATTTTGCAGGTAAACCTGAACTGTTTAAGACATGAACTAGCATTCAGCTAGCCAATGTTTTACTTTTCTTCTGCCTTTATATGTCAATATTTTAGTAGCAACTTTGTTCAGACTGGTTTGCTAAAAAAAAAAAAAAAAAAAGACAAAAAAGTAATTTGATCCTAAGCCACTCCCTTACCTTTCAGCTTTGAATAATTATCTTAAGCACAAAGTTACCATCTGCACTCATATGCACTTTTTCCTTTAACTCTCAAGGCTTGTAAGGATTTAGGGAAACTCTAGCAACACTGATGTTATTTGCCTTCACCTCTGTTTCTTGTTTGGCAGTGCACGGATTCCATTGACATAGATTCAGCCCAAGTAGACTTTGTTCTCCGAAGTTAATGCAACTTTGCCCCCTTCTCCCAATATGCCCTGTAGCAGTCAGTGATGTACAGAAATCAAAGTCCTATTTGTGGTATTGCACAAACGTTTGTGGGTGCAATGTTAGCTTAGCAGCTTGATGTACAGCAGAAATATGTACATGTTTAGAACTGGAGGTTTTATACCTTCCCAGAAAATAGGGTTGTAAGCGCCTGAAATGGATGGTGTTTAATACACTTGTATTATGAATTTAAACAACACCGATTTTTATGTATTTAGTTACAGTGCTACTGGGTAGAAGCCGAAATAGAATCTGGAGAATTTTTTTGTTACATTAATCTGCTGTGATTTCTTTTTCTTTAGCAGTCTGTTTAAGAGGGACTGCATTAGTTGAAAGATCTATAAACAGTTATTTAAAATTTAGAGTAAGAACTACACATATTTAGCACAAATAGTCAGGAGGAAGGAGTATGTGTGTGTGAGGAATGTTCTGAAACATAAACTAGTTCAGTAAGTATAACTTGTTACACTTTCGGTTGGGACAAGTGCAATATGTGTTTAATTTATGTGAATTTCCTAAAGAAACCTTATTTCATAGAATTTTGCACTGTAACAAAATATGCTGGAGAAACCTGTAAAACTGGTATGTCTTTTTATACCTTGGAGGTATGTTGGATGTTTTAGTGCCTACTTGCACTGAGATTCAAATTGAATGTTAAATCTGTCTATTAAGCTGCATATGCACAACTCACAACAAAGACCATTTACACCTTTGTACTGTAATTACTGTATATAAAATTGAGGGAATAAATTTTTAAAAAATTTTGACTTTGGTTCTTTTAAAGTTTCTTCTGTTTTGTTCAGATGCTTCCTTGTGTTAAATTTAGCTTGAAAAGAGTGGGGTTTCTGGCTTTACCTGAAGAAGCTTGTTCCTTATCCACCTTCCATACACCACCAGGAAGGGCAGCGCCTTGTTCTGGCTTAGTGTTATTGAAGAAAATGAGGGAAGTTGCCAGACCCTGCTTCTTCAAATTGATGCTCTTCAGCAAGTACCTCACTCAAAGATACTATAGCTACTAAGAAAAATTCTGCTTTTAGAGCCAAAGAGCTGGCAGCATGCCTCGCCTGTTCATATTGTGCATTTATTTGGTTTAAGCAGTGCTAATCAGCATCAGGGCTGCACAACTGCAGAATACAAGTCAAGGGTCCCTGCAGAGCAAATCATAATCAAGTACCAGGTCTGCCAATAGCACTGTTCATACCTGAATCAGAAGAATGCTTGGCTCCAAGATGCACAAGTTCAGCAAAAAACTTTGTCAGTTGTAGCTTTTTGTTTCTAGAGAGCACAACCAGCCCAAAAAGAGCATCAATATTCCAAAAAAAAAGCCACACAGACAGGGTGCTAGATGAGAAAAAGGAAAGGCCACTACTAATCCAACTAAGGGTAACCAGGAGCAGTTCCAGTCAAGTACCTAATGTCCTCTCAGGAGGAGCAACAATGTTTTGAACTATGGCACCAAACCAAATACTTACAATAAGCAAACACTGTCTCCCTAAAAGACAGTAACATCATTAAACCAGAAAGGGCTATACAATGTTTTACTTGCAGTATTTACTTAAACATTCTCTCCAGAAATTCATCCACCTGGAACTTAGAAGAAATAATAAGTAGCAGGCACTAGAGGTTACTCCTCAAACCAAAGAAGAGGGAAAAAGTCAGCTTTCAACCTAGTCTGATGTTAGCTGCTCAAAAGCTGTGCAGCTTCTAATTATTAAACCAAGCCAGACAATAGTTTCAGCCTTTTTAAACATGATTCAATTTCTTCCCACTAGACTTCTCATATGTCATCCAATTTAACCAAGTCAGACAAACTGTATTCTGTCTCGCCAGATTCTACTTCCTACAAGTATTATCAAGCATCACAATACTGGGTAGGAGATACCCTATTAATACCCCAGCAAGTGAAGGGAATAAGATAACATTAACTGAAAGTAAAACTCACCTATATCAACTCTCCATACCCTACTCTCTTATGACCCACCCTGCTAGTGGATGGGAGATACCAGTGTCACAAGCTGCAGCCACAAATACAGTCAATTAGGAAAAAAAAAGTACCCAGTTACAACCCTCCCAAGTTTTAAAGAAGCTATTTTATCATGGCTGCAACTATAATACAACAGTTCTTTTTTTCCTTTCTTCCTTGCCTTTCTCTGCATACCACTTTTTTTACAGTTCAGATGAAAAAGCAGCAAGACATTCAAGGGATGAAAACCTTTACATTTCAGGTGCAGGACAGGTATCATACTGGGAAAGTCACCACAGCGCAAGTATAAAGAGTTGACCTTCGGGAGAAGAGATCTGTTTGTTCTCTGAAATTGAGTATATTTACTATTACACTGGAAAACAGCCGCTAACAGCTGTTGTTAGCCAGGCTTTTGATGTGTGGGTAGTTAAAGAACAACTTGAAGCCCAGAAGTGTGCCGAACACCATTAGATTAGCAGAAGGTGCACTCAAACCCCTCTTCTGCCAGAAAAACAGCTAGAGAAAACAGAAGCTTACCCAAGGTGATGTGCTATATCAAACACCACAGTCAGAGAGATAGATGAAGGATCCAAGCGACTGTATGACTCTACCAGGAACAGCAAGAGAGTAGGGAACCAGAAAACTTGCTGGGCCAGACTTAGCTGAGATAGGCTTTGAAATCCGAAGAAAGCAAACTGCTTGTCAATGTCCAGGAATTTATGTAATTTCATGCAAGTAAGGGAGGGAATCAGAGGAAAATAAGCCATTTTGCAAGTGCAACTGCTTTGCAATTTTCGTTCTAGTGTCATCCTTGCTAACTACAAAAATGGTTATCACTAACAAAAAAAATAGTGACATAATAGTCACAATAACACATATGATATACAGTAGTTTATCTACTTAGAGTTTATTATCACTTTTAATTGATTTGACCTAGAATGTGATGTTAAGCTACACAGTTTCAACAATAAACTAAAAGCAACCAAGCAGAGGTCTGCAGTGATAAATAATACTGTATATATTGATATAGATGGAAAAAAGGCAAGTCCTAATGTTCAAAAAACACTCTTCAATTCCATAAAACTTTAAAATAACACAGTTAAACTTCTTGGCATCATCTGACAGGCTGAGTGAGTTAGGGCTCTTCAGGCTGGGGAAGAGAAGCTCCAGACAGACCTTACTGCATCCTTCCAGTAGCTAAAGGGGACCTTCAGAAAAGCTGGAGAGTAACTTTTTACAAGGGCGTGTAGTGTCAGGACAAGGGGGAACGGCTGTAAACTGAAAGAGGGTAGATTGAGATTAGACATCAGGAAGAAATTCTTTACTATGAGGGCGGTGAGGCATTGGAACAGGTTGCCCAGAGAAGCTGTGGCTGCCTCATCCCTGTCAGTGTTCAAGGCCAGGTTGGATGGGGCTTTGAGCAACCTGGTCTAGTGGACAATGTCCCTGCCTGTGGCAGGGGTGTTGGAACTGGATGATCTTTAAGGCCCCTTCCAACCCAAACCATTCTATGATTCTATGATCAATCATTACTGTATTTTGACTGTTTTTTCTTACTGAAACACGTTGTTTTTTTACTAACAGTAAAATAAGAGTTGTTCCATTTCAAGCATATCAAGGCATCAATCAATAAAATAATAAAATCATAATGAAGGTTGACCTCATAGTCTGCACTGCTTGCTAGACACTTCCAAATAGGAAGAACTGCTGCTAGAGTAATTTGACCTGGCTAGACTAAAGCTGTTATTAAATAAAACTAATATGCTTTTTCTGGGACCCAATCTGCATTGCTCATTGCAAGGGGGCTGGACCAGATGGCCTCTGAAGGTCCCTTCCAACCCAAAATATTCGATGATCTAGGATTCTAATCTAGTTGCCTTAAGCAGAGATTCATACTAGATCAGGTATAATCAAGTATTGCAATCAACCAGGCCACACACCTTGTGTGCTGATGTATTTTAACTTAATATCATCTTTCACTTAAGCAAGAATCTACAAAGGTAATTTTCAAACAGGCTAGTAATAAAGTCCAAGTATTTAAACTGTAATTGAAGGAGGTAAAAGTAAAAATAACTCTCACCCTCAATTTCCTCCAGGCAGATACCTGCTTCCCTGCCAGTACTGTATACTTTCATCTTCACACAATGGAAAAAAATGAGATGACATCCCCATCCCTAACCGATGCAGGAAGAAAGAATAAACAAGAAACCACACAAAAGGAAAATACTATGGCCTATCTATAGGCTATTCCTCGCAATCCATTTCCAAACCATAAACATTGGCAAGCACTTTCAGATTATGGGAGAAACTTCTGTTTTGCTGAGAAAAACAGAAACCTGTTATAAAAATAAGTCAAAACATAAGCCGCATGATGACCCATGTGTGAGACAGGTAAAACCACTGCAAGCCAAAACTGCAATTGGCACCATTAGTGAGGTTCTTGGCAAGCATCTTGCATTGCTAAAGGACACCTGACTTCATAAGCCCTTAAGTGAAAACACTAATAAGACAGTTTTATACAGATTCGTCCTGCAACTGACTGCTGGTGTGAGCTTTAGCTGAAGTACATTAGGCCATATCTGGTCACCAAGTTTTTTGTGTATGCATCCTTCACTGTTTAACAAGGAGCCCATCTTATGCCTAATATTTATCTGCTCTATGAAGAATCTAAAAAATATACCTGTTACTCATGAAAAACATTCTTCTGAAATACACCTTTACTGTGGGCCTGGCCTGGAGAGTGAAGCAGTTTGAGATCTTTGATTCCCCGAAGAGCAACAATGCAATTACCTTGCAATCGTTATGAGCAGCAACACACTGAAAGGAAATCAAATGGCCTAACTGCCTCAGCTGAGCTGAGACTCTTCATGAAGCCATTGCACAGGTGTTTTACATGTCTATCAGCTAACTAAAATAGCCATTTACAGCTGAAAGCACATTCATTGACACTACACAACATTACATTTTCCAAGTCGGTTAAGGTCTACTGAACACCACAGGACACCCTGCACATACTTGACCTCACAGGAGCAATCTGACACTTTGCTATTCCGTCTGCTGGTCATGCTGTACAAACTGGTAATTCACTGCCATCTCCTGGCAAACTACTATTCAAGAGCATCCGTACAGTGCAAAATAAAGCATTGACATAGATGCTACCTAGCATCAGCCCAATTAGAGAGAAACTCTCAAGAACACTTAACACAAAAGCGGCTTCTGGAGAAGCATACAAAAGTCCTGCAACAACCCCAACTCTCCATTCCTTTCTTCCCCAAATTGACCATTTCTACAGAACGCCAGGCATTCTCCTGAAGAAAGCTTCCAGTATACACTGGAACCTGCAGAGAACACAGTTCACCAGATGGATGCTACGTCCACACTAATGTACAACAGAAGGAATGGTATCCAAACAGCATCCAGTCTTTAAGATTTTTGTCAGGAAAAATCAACAAGATTTAAACCCCAAAACTAGAGTTGCCTAAAAAGCAGTTGCTGCAAGTGATCTTACTTATTTGCCTACAGCAAAACAGTCTTTTGCTGATAACTTTAGGGGAAGCCAGCACCTGAAAAGTTCATATGAACCCTTACATTGATTCTTGTGTGCTTTCTCCAAAAGGAAATTCAATATTCTCCAGATTGCTTCCAGAGGAATAAGGAGACTGAAAAACATTCTAAACAAATATAGGATGACATATAAAGTACATATAAACCTCCCAAAGCTTGTTTATTTTAGGCAGAGAGAATGAAATTGAGTAAAGGACCAGAGATTAAATTACCTGAAAAAAGACTGGTAGCCATTCAGGTGGTATTTAAGCATTGCTGTAAATGCCATCTTCACATTATTAGACTTCTGCAGCTTGATGTTAGATCAATTCATATGATCAAAATGAATACTGAGTCTCATGATAATGCAAACACATACATTCATCTTCTAATTTGTTTATCCCTTTGTGGATCACTGTGTAGATGTTTCTGCTTGTTGTGTTCCATAGCAGGGTCTCCCACCCTCTTCCTCACATCGCACTCCCATTCTTCTGCACTGGGACTCTTCCCAAGGAAAGTGCTACTTTTTAACCATTTCATACACACAGTCATGAAGAATCAGACTCTTATTTCTGCCTAAGAGTCCAACTTCTATTCCTTCCTGAAAAACTTACACCCAATTTACATTCGGTTTTAAAATCCACCCCAAGTTCTGAAGCTTTTGAAAGGCCTTTGACTTCCCCCCAGTTTTAAGCAATACGGGAATACTCGTGCATTCAGGAAGAAGTCAAAGCTTAATGCTGAAACAAGCATTGTTTATTTCCCGCCTCATCTCAAGCCACTGTAACAGACTTAAGAATAGCGCTGTACAGATGAAGAACTTATTCCAAAATGCTGTCATTATAAAACAACTGATCAACCAAGGCCAGTAACAGCTACTGCTTGAGCCATTAGACTTCCAATACTGATTTGCGTAGCCCTAATAACCCGATTTTTCTTCATTTCTTCTAGGCATTAAAGAATCACATTTTGAAGAACTTTATTCAGCGCATACTGTCAAGTTTGTGCATCTTAACTGAGTAAATAGACTGATCAGTACATTTTTTCAAGGTACACACTGATAAAATATCCTGTGATCACTTTAGGGTTGCTGACGAACAAGCAGAAACAACTTTTATTACCACTGCCATTCCTCTTCATCTAGTATTTTGAAAGGATTAGCTTTCTCCATTTTAAAGCTTCAATATTTTTGTCATTTCTGTTGCTTCTTTTGGATTTTACTTACTGTGGAATTAGCAGAGGGAAAGGATCTGAGTGCCTTTGAAACTACATTACTGCTGATAAACTATGCTGTTATAATGTGTTTAGGATGTGGCTTTGTTGATTGACAATTTATGGCCAGTGGGGTGGGGGGCATGTTAAATTGCACTACCTCAATTCAATAGTGAACCTCTTCAAAAAGACAGTAACTTAAATCAAGTGCAAGTTCAGCTGAGGTCCTGGCATTCCATCTCACTGAGAATTTATTCACTTAGGTGTTTCAAATCTGTAACTGGGCTCCTCCCACAAGCTTTTCAAGAAAAACAATTTCCAGAAGTAACAGGTATTTAAGTTCAGTTTGTCTTCTATATAAAGCAGGACTTATTGCTACTGGCAGACCACAAATCGTCACAGCTACATAGTCTAGGCACTTCTACCTTTTAAAAACTGATATGAGGCCAAGAAATGCACAGCTACAGAATTTGTCTCCTTCCATTTCAGGAGCAAGAGAATGAGGTAAGGCAATATGAAATGTTAAGATCAAATGAGCAGAACAGGCATGACGAGTATATACTTAAACGTTTTGCCAGCTTTTAACCCACTGTCTGTATCTCCTCCACCTCTTCCTCTCCTCCCCTTACCTGAACTTGCGTTGAAGTAGGTGGTCATATAAAGCAGAAACTTGCTGATAGTAGTCTGGCAATGGTGGTTTCAAAGTCAACTCTGTTGCTACTCTCAAAGCCTGCAATTTCCTCATTGAAAATCCGTAAGGAAGACTGGAATCAGCTAAGCATGAAGTTTTGTGAACAAGCTGTGCCAATTATATTCTAAAAGCTTAAATAACTTACAGAAGCTGCTCAATGCAAGTATTTATTCACACCCAAGAAGAAATTAACTAGTTACAAAGCAAACTCTTTCATGCTACTAAGTGTTGCTACTTACACTCAGGAGTGTATTGAATGCTACTCATTTGAAGCCTCAATGAAAATTTTTAGATTTCTCTTCGCAATTAGATGCAATATAACTAAGGGCAATACAAGTTTCAGTTCTGAGTTAATCCTCAAATAAATACTTAACAAATAATTTAGTCTTAAATGTATGTCCAAGGATGAAGCACTGACATCATCAAGGAATCTCTTTACCTTGCAATTCAATAAAACAGGTACCATTATGACATAGGAAAGCAAACCTGAGCAAGCCTAACACCATCATGTATACCGTTTAAGAAAAAAGCCATTTAGAACTAGACTGAACTGATTTTATTTCCTTCCAAGAATGGACACCAATTTAACTGTATACAGAATTTAACTATAAAAGTCTCAGTATATTGTCCTGTTCCAAGAACCGCTTAAATATATGTGTGTATATATATATATAAAATTACTGCCAAAGTTCCAAAGCATACTTTACAATTAAATCAATTAAATACCCATCTTTCCCTACCCCTAATAACCTCAGACTAGAGCTGCCCTGTTCAGATTAACCTATGTACAGATGAAAATTCCCTTGGTCTTAACTATTATTTCATCATTACCTATGGCTTTTCCACTACCACCAAACTGGACGCAATTAGCAATGAAAAATTTGATTAACATTGTAAGAACAGAATTCAAAACAAGACTGAGATCAGTTTTTACTATGTTAAAATATGCCTCATGCATCTAAAAAATAATACTTATACATTTCTGTGTATCTATTAATCTGCCACATTTTATTATAGCATCTGCAAATTTCTTACTGTGAACACTCAAACAAATGAGTAGTAACCACTTTCAGTTAGACCATCAAAACTCCATCAAGTTCTCCGAGAACTCCAGGATGCTGTTTTGAAGTAAAAGGTGTCCAATGAGATTCCAAGAATTTTCATCATTATACTCAAACAAGTCAGCCAAAAGACAATTTTCTTTTTTTCTGATATGACCATTCAAACCCTACCATTCCCTGACTTTGTACTCCCTGCATGTAAACCTGCAAGATCCCTTACCTTGACTAACCAAAGGTACCCGTTAGTTATTTACTGTACTGTTTCATCTAGCTGTTTGTACAGGCACACTGAAAACTGACCACTATATGGCCAAGTCTCCAAATCCACTGCTCCAGTTAACGGAAGTCTAGGTCACTCAAAAATTAGAACTACAGAAGCAATTCTGTTTGGGTATACCACCTGACATGGCATAATGTAATTTAATCACAAATCATTGCAACTGAATGCAGAATAAAGGAAACTTGAGTTTATTTAGCTTCCAGTTTCTGGGAGGTCAAGAGGAACTAGGGCTGCTCTGGACAAAAAAAAAAAAAAAAAAAGAAAATAGACTGTACTTGCAGATCATTTTCTGCCATATTCTTTCTTTAGGACCACTGTTTTATTGTTGCCCTTTCCATTACATGGGATGTACATATTATCAGGTGTTAATAAAAGGTCAGTGCCTGTACAATACATTCTACAACTGAGCACCACTTTCTGTAACTGAACAGGCAAAGAAATTACACTGAACATCAGCATCTGGCAGTATTTCTCCAAAAAAGTGACTAAAATGGGTTTAAATTGATTAACACTATTAAATCACATCTAATATTTGATACTACATTATTTCATTACAGCTATACGATACAATTATACAAAATGTGTTAACATCAAAGAATACAACCAAAATTAAGATAGCAAACAAAACCTATATAACTTTTTCTTTACAGGAAAATACTTTTGAAGTATGCATGTAACTGCCCATTCTTTTAAAGAAAATCTACCGCAAGCAATGTTATCAACCTCCAGAAAATCACACATAGCATTACCACGCATATCCCCAAAAAGTGTACAATATGCACACTTGGAAAATACAAAATTAAAAAAATTGTAAGCAACAGGTGAGCTTCATATTTATAAGAATGTGAAAAGAAGTCCAATTTTAGCACTGTTGTATAAAGAACTGTCTTTTTTTGATGCAAGTTCATGAACTGACCCATCCAGTTGGGGCCACACTTTACAAAACACCGTGTTCTTTTGAAACAGGATTACAGAGCAAGGTAGAGAGCATCTTAGCAACATCGCCTTAAAGTTTTTTTGTGTGTTTTTTGCTTTTTATTTACTACTTATCAAAACATGTCCTTTAGGTTTGTAGGGTTCTTTTTTAAAATTCTTTCCTAGAAACAATATACAAAGGGGAGGCATATTTATTTCCACTTCATACTCTTGTAAGTAAGATGCTTTGAGTTCAAAAACTTTCTCCTCCAACTTTCACTGGTTGTTTTTGGCCTTAGCGTGTGTTAGGATGTGAGATTTCAGGTTAGTTGATTGCGCAAACTTCTTATTGCAGCCGTCAAACGGGCAAACATAGGGCCTGTCGCCAGTATGAATTCGCACATGTGTGCGTAAATTGAAGTCCAGTGAAAAACGCTTTCCACATCCTTCAAACGTACACTGTTGAAAGGAAGACACACTCCATTAGCTAACAAAATATTGCTCATTTCTACCAACATCATTATTCTTTAAAGCACTAGACTGCCCACACATGAAGCTAGATGCTAAAGGTTATCAGTGAAGCTGTGAGCATCACCTGTGAACCGCATTAAAGAAAAAAATATATATATTTGAGGTTGTTTTACCACAGTAGTATATCTATTTTTCAAAGAGAAAAGTAACTTTCAGCTCGCAAGCAAATGCTTTCACTAGAAACACACATTCTCTGCATCTGAAACTGTATTTTGCTATGGTGTATTAAAATTAGAAAAAATGTTTTACATAAAAATTTCCTCCTTTCAGTGATAATCTGCAGAGATTTGCTCTCTTTACCAGCTTTACTTTTAGGATGGGCTTGGAATACAAAGAGCAACATGTTTAGTGGTAAATATTCATATTTACCACACAGCAGATCCAGAATATGCATCTTGGTGAATGCCAGAGAACTGCAAAGCTAACTTTGGAAATCATTAAAAAAACCCCAAAAAACCCCAAACAAACAACAAAAAAAAAATCAACAGCAACAACAACAACATCATCTTAAATGTGTACTGGAGAACAAAGGTATACCCAAGGCTATGAATATCTGTAAAGCAGGTTTATAAGGAGTATCATATGAAGTAGGCAGGGGACCTCTGGTGGCAGAAGCTCACACAACTTGATATGAATGGAAAGAGATTCAGTAACTACCATCCTGTAGCTTAAAACTGATTAATACCCACTAGTGAAAATTAATAGCACGAGCCAACTGAGCAAACATCCCCAGGCCTCAGTGGTCTACAAGTGCCAAGTTGAAAACATGAGGAGAAAGAGACATTTTCCTCATCCAGTAGTAAGCACAGACTTCGTTTTTGAAGTTGGTAACTTAACATCATTCTTGGCAAGGTATTTCCCATGTACATACAAATTGCTGACCTCTAATTCGCTGACAGGGACTTCCAATTCTTAAGGCAATCAGTGAATGCCTTATCTGATTTTAGAAGAAACATAGTATCCCTGAAGTCATACAGAAGCTAGGTTACAGTTACAGTCTACACCTGTTCACCAAATAAACAGTGGTCTGTAAGTCTGAGAGTTAACGATACCTGAAAGGGTTTCTCTCCAGTATGAACTAGCTGATGTCGCTTTAGTTTTGAACTCTCCACAAAGGCCTTGCCACATTCCGCACATACATGTACTCGAGGGCCATGAGTGTGCAGATGCTTCCTCATGGCAGAGTTGTCCCTGAACATCTTTGTGCAGCCCTTGAAAAGAACAGTGACACTCAATTAGTAGAACCTTCTTTATCAGCACTAACTTATCTATCTGTTAAAGCATACACCTTTAAAATGCTTTTACATCCTGAGTGCTGCCTTAAAAGTTGGCCCTGAGGAAAAAAAAAAATCTTACATTTATTAAAAACCACCAAAGATAACTAATCATTTGAATAATCCGAAAAGCTTAGCAAAACACACATAATCCCAAACAAAAAGCCCCAAAACCATTCCCTCAGTATTATGAGCCATGTGCAGCCAAGTAACAGGACAGTCTCATAGAAAAGATGCAGCTCTGACAGAAGCAAATGAATAAACCAACAAAAGCTGTTAGAGTTCTAGAGAAGAGGGAAAAAAAAAAACCCAAACAAAAAACACCCCCAAAAAAAGACAGAATGATAGTTCATGGATACCTATGGTATACTCTTCAATGTGCTGAGTACTACAGTACAATGTGCATTATATTCTTGAATATACTACAGATTATTCTGTAGTACCAATTTGTATGTGTACCACTCCATCTTCCAACATTCTGTCCTCTTCCCTTTCTGTCCTTCTCACTGCTGAGAAGTGGAGCAAGAGGGTTTCCAGCAGGTAACAGCTTACAGAAACTACCTTGCCCAAACTGGCAGCAGGAGATTGATCACTACCATCTTGAGATACAAAGAGACTGTTACTGCTTCTACAGTTTAAACCTATAAAGTGATACTGGGCAACCGAATGAGGTAGAACACCTAAGTTACTGCCAGCTCAACCTAAAAGCAAAAGATACTCACATTAACTCAGGTACAGCATCAGAAGTCTTAACCTGGAGTCCACGCTGCATCAACATTTTGATTCCAGAGGACACTTTAGCCAGCAGCAACCTGGGGTTCTCTTTACCTAATCTCTGGATACCTTCTTACTCCCCCCATCCCTTACTTTTTAATGACTATCTACAGACATCTATCATATTATTTATAAATGTCTTCCTCAAGGTTCAAAATCCCTCATAAAACCCTATAAACAACTAAATTTTATCTGTACGCCCTGTGATACCGTTTAAACTTCCATAAAACTAGTTTACCAGCATCACTCCTATTAGGCATAAAATTCAACAGAACCTAACAAGAACATTAAATCACTAGTTAAGTTCTGCAGGCTTCCTCTTTGGATTTTTTTTTTTTTTTAACTAATAACCACATTCAGGTATGCCTTATTTCTTAAAAAAAAGCGGGAAATGACACTTTCTGAAGAGAGTTCTCTCTTCAGGCATTAGAATTTCTTTGGCTAATACTAAGAAGCATTGTGCCACCATTCATTTCATGTAACAGAACTGCCAGCAAAGCAGCGCCAAAATAAATACACCATTAACTTTCCTGTGTTCATTTCAAAGCCCCTGCTTGCCTGAGAGGAGCAGTTACATCTTCTCCAATATTTTTCTTTTTTTAAATTGAAGTAATAAATGCACAAAGCCAGAAACACTAAAAAAGAGAAAATGGAAGGACAGAAGAGTCTTTTTTTTTTTTTTTAAATCCCTGTTCAGATGAAGTTGATGCTATGAAAAAGCAAATCAAAGAAATGAAGGCAGCATTCCTTAGTATTGTAAGGTGTTACTGTTCCTGTATCTCCACAGGCTATACTACAATAAATACATGGTATCTGTAGAACATAAAGAATTTTAAATAAATACAAGCACAAAGACGAATCCACCATATTCCTTAGACTGTGGCTGTGAGAAAGCAGCCTTCTATTCATGCTCTCTAATGTGTACTATTAGCTATCTGCCCTCTTTGGTTAGGCTCATTGCTTATCTGGACCAGAAGTCAGCAAAATTGTCTTTTTTCATTACAGATTAAGCCAGCTAGCAGAAGCTCTATAAAAGCCGGATAATGCAGTAAAGCAAGACGCTACCAATCTGGGTGACTTGCAATATTTATTCAAGATAGAGGCTTCCCCATTACCAGTGGGTCAGAATCATTATCTCCAGGATGCCCCTCTCCCTCTTTCAAGATGATGCACCTTCCAGCTCTGGAATATAATTCAAAGTTTTCCAATAATGCTGACTTTGGCATCTGCATCATAAATTGCTGATTCCTGATCTAGACTCCAAATCTGCCATAGTTTCCCAGCAGAGGATATATAGATCTTAGGAACGTACTTTGAACAGCTTTCAGAACATTCTTTCAAGTATGAATTCTTGGGTGGCAGGAAATCACAACAGTAAAACCAGCATGTTAGGGACTGTGCATCATGGTTACCAGAAGATTAGGGATGCACAAACCTTAAGACAAGGAATGGGAATAATATATTACTCAGTGAAAGGTTTTTAAAGCAGCCTCTAAAGAATTATAACTAAAATACAGTTAACAGAGTGTAGTCTATTAACAGTAATATATTTTAGTTATTCATTCTCAAGAGAAAACACAAATACAAAATTCTGGCCTAAAAATTACTACCTAATCAGAAGCTGACCACGGCACTTACTTTGTGAGGACATGCTATCGTTCGTGGAGCATCATCTTCTTTAATTTTTCTTGGTTTCATTCTTGAAGATTAAAGAAAAAAAAAATCAACATCACATTAGCAGAAAAAGATTAGCAGACAGCTCTTCTCACACAACGGCCTAGATAATGCACACATTTATTTGATAGCATTACATGCATCAGCTACTCAGCTTAGTATTTTCAAAACCTTCATAATAGAATTAACAGTGTAATTTGGCATTTGGAAAATTCAGCTTTTCCAGAAGGACCTCAGAAATAGGGAAGACATTTAATACTACCTTCTTAGTCCTTTGAATATGTAGAAACAGAGTGGGTTGTTTTTCTGACTTAGACTAATTGTAAATAGTTTTTTCCTGAAAACTTGAGTTTTCTTGTGCTAGTACCCACGTCGCCTATTTATCTTCACTTTCTCTCACTAGGATATGAAGAACAGAGTAGCCACTATCATTTTTTAGTATTTTCACCACACAAGACTTCAGAAGAAAACAGAACAGAAGCAGGGAAGGCAGGCAAGCTGTGGATTCTACACAGACAATGTAGACATCCATCATAACCACAGAAAATGCAATTATTTTTACTTTAAGTTACTGTATACATGGATTCCGCTGTTGGCAACTGACAAACAATCATCTATTTATTCTTGGTTGCTGATAGGGATCTTCACCACTACTTTATGGGTGCCATTAGTCTTCACCGACTACATAAGGAGACCAGCCAACTTGAATGCATTAGGTGCTTGTTTCAAATACATAGAAAACAGTGTTGGAACAGTCGTGCCATAGGCATCTGTCTCAAAGTCCATACAATTGACTCTTCTCTGATACTATTCCAGGGAAGTGCACTGCACTTTCACCTATTTTTGTTTCTCAGAACTGTAGTGCTGTTTTCAAAAAAAAAAAAGTGGCTTATCTCCACCTTGTAATAGAGGTAAGTCGATGTAAGCAAACACACCTCATACAGCTGGAGATTCACTTAGGTAAGTAATGAGATTTTGTGCATTCTAACACCTTACTGTAGACTGTAGAAGCTAGTCTGTTTATATGAGTCCCTGAATGACTTTTCCTGGTACAACATAGTTATGTATGACAAGCTAACTACATACAGCTATTTGTAAGTTAAACAGGTATAGTCTTTAGTCTAAACAAAACAGAAATGAGCGGCTTTTGTTCTTTTCTCTAAGTTGACACTTAGGAAACTCCTGCTGGCTCAGAACCTCCAGATTACACTGAATATATACAGTGCCAAATAAAAAACACTGCAGTATCCTGCAGGGTTAAAAATACAAATGATACAAAAATAAAGAAACTGGAGAGTATCACATCCAACAAAACCCTTATTCACAGATCCTAACAGTTCCAAAAGACAGGTACAAAATATTTATGTTGAAAAAGCTCCTCTTGTGCCATTGTCAGCAGCATAACTAAACATTTTGTCAATTTAAGGGCAGAAAAACCCTGAACTCAGGAAGCTGTATCTCTTCCTGCAAGCCAGTCTCTTTATTAAATCTCCCTCATAACTTTTTCAACTCAGATGGCCTTATTGATTAGATTTAATTTATATAATCCAGTTGCAATAGAGCAGGATTGTGCTGTGTTTAGTTTACCCAGCCTCTCTAAGTATCAAATACCTGCATCAAAAAAAGTGACTGGGATTAACTGATTGGCTACATTCTCCAGTGAGATTCTAGACTGATAGTACTACAGGTACTGAGGCTATAGGATAATACACACACGAAGGCTTTCTTTCAGTACCTCTACAGAAAGCTTTCAAGTACCCTTTTGCACAGGATTCTCCTTGTTATGTCTTTATGATTTTTACAAGAGGAAAAGGCATAGAAATGAGTGTTTGTGACACCAAAACAGGCACATAGAAGAATGCTTTGACACAATGGGACCTGAAAGAACTTCGTGCCATGGTCTCATGCTGTTAGAGAGCAAACACCCTTAGTGAGCAAAACTGGTGCCAAAACCACCTCCTTTTACTTCTAACCCTATCAATTTGTTAAGTGTTGGCTGAGTTATTCCCTCAGCCCCAAAAAAGCAAAGCAAAAAACTCCTAGGCCTAAGACGTGTTGTGACATCACCATAATGAATAAAACCACTATTATTCTGAAGTCTTAAATGATCACCTGTAAAGGGAGAGAATAGACAGAAAAGGAATCACGAACAAAAGATGTGGTCAACAGCTTTAGTGGGCAGTGCCTGCAGTTTTTACACTTGGCATAAGATCCCACTGATCATGTTAAGTGTTACTGGTAACTCTTGCGTGTCTTGCCCCTGTTATTAAGTCAATCTTTGAGAAAGACACACTGCAACAGTGTCATCTGTAACAGGCTGTCAAAGTAGACAGAGAGAAACTGAGAGGGGAAAATACCCTAGCCAGTGCAGTCAGGAAGCTTCCAGTTCAGTGTAGTCAGGAAGCCTCAGGAACCAATCACAGCTGAACTGAAGGGTCAGACACGGGACAGACTGGAGTTTCAACATACACTTTTCAGTTCAGTGCCTGAGAAGGCACACAGAATTGTAAGTGTCCATTCTGGAATAAGCTGACTTCTTAATTTTCAAGCTTTGTTTCTCAAATGAGGAGTATCAACCCAGAAGTATACTTGGATAAAAAAATTTAGCCCTACTGACTACAAAATGACAACAAAGTTTAGTTAATAAAGGGGCAGATTTAAAATATTTTCATTTCTCCTTCAAGTATGGGAAGCGGGAAACTTTAGCTTAAAAAGTAGAACAAGACTTTGTATAAGCTGAGGGTTTCATAGGCAACCAAGCTACTCAGTAAAACAGAAGCAGGCATTTCGACAGGAAGATGTGGCAAACAACATCCTGGTTACATCTCAGCGCCACATGCAGGAAGAAGCTGCTGGACCCCTGGATTAAAGGCACGAGGGCATGTACACCACAGGCACGGCTACAACAGATCATTTTGCCAAAAACAACATCCTGCTCACAAGGCTGTGGAATCCATATGGACAATCACTCAAAGAAGGATTTAAAGACTTACATATTCAAATGTATTAGAATAAAAGATTTTGGTCTTACTTTAAAATTAACTTTCTGCAAAAGGAGACCAGACTAGAACCTGGGCTGTTGATCTTAATTACACTGTTGCAGGTAGCTCTTGCTGGTGGTTAGACTTTTGGCTCCCACCCAGTAGAGCATCTCTACCAGCTCCGTCCAAGTTTTCTTAGCCTGAAACATTAATCAAAAACAGAACTCTAACACATACCACTATTTAAAATGACTACAGACACACACATTAATACCTGGGTGGAACTTTTGAAATGGCTGCCTTTGCAGAAAGTCAATTTACAGGGCAAGACCAGAATTCTCATTTCAGCAGTTTGTTATATGGGCCATGCCTAGTAGCAGCAACTGCAGAACAGCTAACCTTTAGGATCAAGACACTGGGACACTGCAATTAAAGGCCAAGGTGGTTAACTTGTACTGGGAGGACAGAGGGAGGGAATGGAGGGCAGCAGAGGGAGTAGGAAGGTGTGCAGCCCAACAGCTTCACAGAATGATTTCCAAAAAAGCGCACCCTCTTATCCATGCATAAAGATTGAGTGAAAAATCACACGTATTAAAGCACTCAGTTCCTTAAAATAGAGAAAGCAACTCTGTCACTGTGCAATATCAGAAGTTACCTACCTCTTTTCATCTACCCAGCTGAACTGAAAGAACTGTATCTTGACATAAACAATCCCTACCTCAAGGCCCAGTCAATCTCCACAACCTACTGTCTTACAGATAGAACCAATTTTAAAAGTTATGACAACCTTAAAGCTAGGAATAGAGAAAATCTCCAAATCAAAAAAACAGTAAAAGTATAGAATTTCCTCTTTGTTCTACCACCTTCCTTCTTTATCTCTGTTAAGATTCTGTGTTCTCAAATCCTTTCTTCTGCCTTTATACATAAATCTAACCTGAACAGTGTTACTCTCTCTCCAGCAACTCGTTTGACACATACTAGAGGTCCCTGATGACAGTGATATTCACCTGTGCTGATAACCACATTCATAAGAATAGTTTAAAGAGGGAGGAAATTATTCCCTATCAGCAGCATCACTGCTGCTTCTGATCTGTTCCCCCACTCTGCCATTTCCCTTGTACTGCCCTGCTGAGGCAGAAATAACAGGAGTGCCATGGCCCTATGCTGCTGCAAGAATTTATTTGTGCTGAAGAACTCCAGAAACTGGCTAGACTGGCTTTTGCATAAATAGACAAAAGGGGTGCAAGGTGTCATAGGGATCTATCTACAACCAAAGAGCGCATATCTAGCATCTTACTATGCTACAGGCAGGTAGAAAATGTCATAAAAAGTTCTCTTTCAGCCTAAGATTCTGGCAAAAGTAATTACTGGCTCTGTTATAGTTGTGAAGAATATCACATGTGTACACACAGCAAGAGATTTGCCCTCCCCTGAAAGAACACTTTGGGTAAAGAAATCCTCAGTTTACTGCCCTTTAAGCATCTTTGTAATGAGAACAAAACCAATACAAAAGCATACAACTTGTAAAGAGGCTCAAGTCATAAATCTGGGAGACCAGAATGTTTTGCCACTTTTAAGAAGGGCATCTTACTTCAAAAACTCCTTTGTTTTCCCTTTTGTTAAGAAGAGAGAAAGAAAGGGTAGTTCTCACAATGGCTCTCAGTCAGAAAAGTTACTAAGAAGAGAAGATAAAGCCATGGACAGAGAAGTTTTTACCACTAGGACCTATTACTGTGCCAATTTTCCAGCTATAACATATTCCCCTCTTTTTTTTTTTTTATTTTATTTTACTGATGCCTGTCTTTACCCAGTTCAAGTCATGCATCTGTCTGGAGGGTAACAGGGAGGAAGTGGACATTCAGGAATAGTCCTTTCAGTGGCTTTGTTAGAAGGAATTTGCCGTATCACCAACTAGATATATGTGTGCTACTTCCCCAAGCTTTTATGACCAAGCAGTTATGACTTCCTTACAGCTAACTACAGAATTACTTGTAATCAGTTGAGACTTGGATAAAACATTTTATTTCACGTGAAGGGATTTCCAGTGTTCAAGTCAAAGGTACCAAATGGGAATGTGGTAAATTTATTAGGTTTTATTTCTTTCTGAGCAGTTCATTCACAACTAATGTTTCACATTCTGATATGACTGCCTAAGAGAAATTCACTTTTTTTATTGCCTTTTTAAAGCATATGAAAGAAAATGCATGAGTCCTACAACAGAACAATTTGTAAAGGGCAACAAATAGCCCAATGAGGTACAATTTATCGTAATTCCGTGCGTTACTGAACACATCTTAATGCTCTAACAAAGCTTGTTTGTTCAGTATTTTCAGTAGTGTTAAAATGTATAAAGCCTCTTCTAGGAAAAGCTGCAAGAATTCCAGATAAAGGATCTGGACTCCTCCTACATGACTCAACGACAAACACGCTAAAAAAACCTGGCAAAAACCAATGGTATCACAACAGTGTAACTACTCACTCTGCTTGTGTCATCCAGCTGCTGAGCAGCAGTGGAGTCCATTGCAGATGCTGAATTACTACAGTTTTTAAATCTTTATGATTTGTATATATTTATTTATAGTGCTGCAGAGTGACAGAGGACTTCAAGCATCAAGTCCACCCCTGCCTTATTTTTCATTAACCAGAACCTTGCTTGAAATCTATTACCACTAGAATTCAAGCTTTGTCCACTTAATCTTAACCTCAGAACTTTTTCATAATAATCGACACCAATGTATCTTAATTAAAATAAGCTATCTAGACATAAACAGTGAATCTAGTTTGGTTTTGAGAACCTAATTTCTACAAGTATATAGTGAAATTCTCCCAAGAGCCTTCATGGAAACAGAAAAGCAGTCCAAAATAACTCGCTCTGAACTGCACAAAAGACACTGAGTATACAATTTTACTAGCCAGTTCATGCTTCCTTATACACAGGCTGTGCACAATTCTTCTTTCAAGTCACCAAAATACAAATCCGTTATTCAAAAACATTACAGCATGTGAAACTACTTAAGTTTAAAAGTAAGTTTCAACTCACATGCTGCTCAAAGTTTTCCAAATAGAGCTGCTGAGAATTTAAAAATTGTGAACTGTAAAACAACCAGCAATGCTTGAAACTTTCAGAGAACTTTACACTAAATAAACACATTCTTTAAGCATGAAATATTCCTAGGACCTCCAAACTCAATTCCCGTACACGTAAACCTATTTTTTTCCTTAGTTTGCCCTGTAAACTTTTCAGCGATGCTGCACAGAATAATCCAGATCAACAAGACAACTGATCAGTATAAAACCAGGTGTGTAGGCAACAGTACTTGAAATAATATTATTAACTAAAAGGAGTCCGTTTAACATGCTTCACTGCAAGAGGACCAAAACCTCAACAAGCAATAATCAAATTCTAATATACCCATATTCTTCAGCCTCAGCTATACACAATCATTCAAGATTAACATAATCTAACAGTCTTCTTTTTCTTCTCTCTTTTACTCTGGCCCTAAAAAATTTGATTTTGATCAAGAAATAAAGAAAAAAACATAACAAGCAAACAAAAAAAAGCAACAAAAAAACCCCAACCGTCTTAGAAGATTCTTGAAGTTTCTACATTATTTACAATTAAGCTATCAGAACAATTCTTCACAGGCTTGAGCAACTTGGGGATATTGCTAAATCTGATGTCTCCCCAGTTGCTTACTCTATCACCATATATCTGTCTTATGACTGAAGGGGTTTATATTTTATCTGCTGTACAGAAATATATTAACAGAAAATTGACTGTACACATAGAACTCAATCTTTCCATCATCTGCTAAAGATTCTAGCTCTAGAACTTCCTAGAATATTCTACCATGAATAAAAAGTGGTAATTTTAAATTACTGCCAGCTGCCACTATTTTCTCAACAGAAAACTAACTAAAACCCAGAGATGCAATACGTTTTACAACATTAAGAAATATGCAGACAGATCTGACAGAAGCAATCTGATCATTTTGAGAAGCCCAAATCCTGGCAACCATTTCAAGTACTCAGAGCAATCTGGAAAAAAATATTCAGTATTTTTATGCAGGATACCCTATAAGAAACTATCTGAACTTCCTAACAAAAGACAGCTATTCAGTACTTTAATAGAAGCAGAGGTTTCAGCATGTTTTAAAATAACAGAATACCATTCTAAACACACAATGAGCAGAAAAGTGTAAGTAATATTTTGAAAACAGAATGCTGTGCACTGTTAGTGATAGAGTATATAAAACACTTATAGAGAGTATACATAGAATATACTTTTAGTAATACTTACAGGGTATCACTAAAAAAGATACTGAGCTTTCAGTAGGTCTCACAGAAAAACACAATCATTTTTATCACAACAGTAAAACAAGTAACAACAGTATCAATGGCTAGAACCGTCCAGCACTTTAGATAGAACCCCATTTTCAGCCATTTGTGATGTATTCTGACACATTTCCAGATCAGATAACCTGAAGCAGAGAGCAAGTCCTGCAAAACTATCTTACTAGGAGCCTTCAAAATGCATAGTTCAATGGCTTTACTGAAAAAAATTGTGAGACAAGGCTGTGTTGGTAATCCTCCAGCAGAAAGACACCTAAGAGCAACAGAGAAAGCTTGTATAAAGCAACAAGATTAAAAAGGTGAAAAGACAGTAGATGCACACAGGTGACACTAAGATCCACCTAACCAAAAAGCCAGAAAAGAACTTATTTCAGGAGTCCCTAAAATCTAGTAACTACCTGAAAAACCCAGTGGTAAAGAAAACAAAAAAAACACCAAAACAAACAAAAACCCCACCACACATACTTCTTGCTCTCCTAGCTGACCCAGGAAATAAAAGTAACAACATCTGACCATCCATCTGCTCTGTCAGAGTTGTGCACCACAGCCCTGAAAAACAGCCAGCTGGTAAATAAATCTAGCTTCATACATACTACTGGCTCTCAACATGGGGAAAAACCTGGTAACAGCAGCTGCAGGAAGCTAAAAGCGGTGCTCAAATATTTGGAGACACCAGACTAACGCTGCCCATACACTGAGTGGAGGAGAATGCCTCTGGTAATTACAAGCATATGCACAAAAATAGGAAACCAAATAAAGGCTGTAAAGACAACTCTAATATCACAGTTCCCAGGTGCCAGAGCAGGCTTCCCCGGGGGCCTCATGGTTGCCCTCCGGTGGACACCGGTTGCCCTGAGCACTCAGTACTACAGCCAAAGGCTCTGCAGAGAGAGGAGGAAGAGGCACATGACTCAGTACTTCCTGTAGAACAGAGCTTCAGCCGCTCCACCTCTATTTGAAAGTAAAAGTAACCTTGCAACTCGTGTCAAGGTACTGATATGTAAACGAGTGATAGTGTACTCTAACTTTCTTGTGCTGGACTACCTGAACGCAGCATTTCACGTATCAGATCCTTTGATGCTGAAGAATTTAAGAATACTCGCATGAAAGCTACATTCTGTCATGTCAAAGAAGCAGTCTATAAATGTATTTAGATCCCGTCTTACCCAAGAGGAACTAGACACCAGAAGTCATTGAATAAAAAATATAAAATAATATATAAAAAGTACAATATAAAACCTAGATGCTTTAACACAGTATCAGCTACTCTGCTCTGAATTAAGTCACTTGTTTTAGGAAATGATTAAATGGAACTATAAGCCATACTAAAGATACCATTTATTTTGGCTAAGAGTTTCATTATTAAACCAGGAAAAGAAAACATTTTACTTTAAAGACACTTTCTTCCTTCTTACCTAGCAAATTCAGCCAGTTGTTTGGGGTCTGAGAGGTCAATGCCAGGTATTCCACCAGGAGGAAGTTTCTTCCCTGTCATGTACTCTGAGTAATCTGGAGGAGAATTCTCTCCAATGATCTGCTCTTCCACCACTGTTTCATGGTCAATATCTTTTTTATCATCTGAAACACACAAAATACCAAATTTAATACACGCTAAAGATTCCCCACTGCTGCACACTTAAAAGAATACACTGCACTTCCAGATTTCCATGCCAATTGCAAAGAGCAAAAAGACATTGATATAGTTACAGAATAAAGAATGCAGGAAGAACATGGTAAGGAAAAAAAGAGAAGAAAAAGTTGCACATCTAGTTAAACACAAGTAAGTATAACAAACCTATGAATGCTGGCTGTGTTTGAAAGACAAGGCACTTTTCCTGAAACAATGCCTAAATATTTAATTCCCTTAACCTCTAAAGACTTGCTTTCACCATACCCACTTTGTATCTCAACAGCAGTCAGTAACTAAGCAAGCCTATCAGAAGAGTGGCAGATACTTACCCTAAGATGTCAGGACTACTGATTTTTACTTCAGAGTCTTCAGACTCCACTGACCTCTAACAGAAGTGTCATGGAGGAACAAGAAATTTAAAAATAACTGCTAATGGACTTCAGCACCTGCCCATAAAACTGAAGTTTTTCAACTCTCGCAGACAGGTCTGAAAGAAGCAAAAAATCTAAATGGTACCTCTCTCTCCCAAGAGGGCTTCTTTCTTCTGTGGCAGAGGCCAGCCTAAGATCTTTCCCACTTTACTCTATAAACAGCAGACGGATTATTTGGAGCTCTCATCTGCAAACCATTTAAGTGCTATTATATCTGCTCTAGAGCTCCTCCTATGGATTTGTGCTGAAGGACTGCAATATGATCAGGTGGAAAAATTGCTGTTAACCAGCTACTCACATCCAGACCTTAGAATATACCAAGATACAATGTTTTCCTCTTCCCTCTTGCCATTTTGTATCAGAAACCAGAGACGCACACAGAAGACAGAAAGAATGGAACCATCCACCTATGCTCCTCACTGCAGTACTCACACCAGAAGGAAAACAGGCACAAGATCTACCCTGGCTTTCACCCTCAAATACACCTAGGACAATAAACGTATGTATATGCACATGGTTTTAACTACTCAACTAAAAAATTAGTAAACTTACCACTACACTACTTCTTATAACCTGTGTATGGGAAGCAGATTCTGCAAATCATTTTATACAAAAGAGGCTTTAAAAAAAATTATGGGAATTTTTCTTTTTCGAATAGTGTTTAAGGAATTGAAATGCAAGGTAGTAGGGCAGAAATAAGACTCCCCAATTAAAATAAATAAATAAATAAATAAACATAAGGCAGGAAACAAATGAGGCAACATTTTTCTTTCCTTTTTCTTCCACAGGAAGTAACATTATTCATTATTCAGTAACTTACCCTAAGAAGGAAAAGTCAAGACATATACTAAGGACAAATTTCTATTCAATTTGTAATGCCTGCCTTTTATGTTTGCCACTGAGCTATTTCTAGAAATGCTACTGCCAGTTTGGGGTTTAATTTGATCTACCAGATCAAATAGCAGCTCAAGTATATGTTCCATGGCGAAAGAAGAAAATAGACTGCAGCACTGACACAAGACAGAAGTGTTCATAACAAAATACCGTCTGCAGCATTAAACTGAAAATAAACTACAAAACTGACTATTTGGACATTTTTTACATTCCAATATAGCTTTTCACTCACCACACTACCTGACAGTCTTATCAGAGCTTCAAAGAAAGCAACTGAATTTACCTTAAGCAATGATTACATGGTAAATTTAACAGCATCTGCGGGAGTTACAAATTCAAGTCAATAAATCTCCAATTTGGCAACAATGTTTTGTTCCAAACAGAAGCCTTAGAAAAGATACTTAGCAGCGCCTCTGCAGGCAGAAAAGACATTATGAAGCTCAGAAGAGCACAAAACTTCTGGAAAGCTGAAAGTGACACCTTAGCCGTACCCCAGACTAGAATGAGATCAGCTGCCTTCAATTCAGCTATTTCAACAGATCCCCAGAACTTCCAGTTTGACTGATGACATTAGTAACAGAAACAAGTTTTCATTTCCTGCCTCAGATCAGATACAATGCGTCAACAGGGAAATTTTGTATATATTCCTTAAGATCTTTCCTTCCAGGGTGTAAAGACTCACTACTCCACAACCTTTTCTTGCCATGTGAGGGCAAAACTGAAACAGTCAGCCTTTGGTGCCCTTACTTGTGAAGGCCCACTCACAGAAATCAATTCCACAGGTATTCAATTCCATGGGCTACTGGACTAAAACATGGAAAACTATGAATACATTAATTTAATACAGTAGAAAATAAGAAAATACAGCTTCATATATTGATAATTATGTGAAAACAAGAAACAAATTTTCCAATACCAAAAAACTGTATCTCTATGGCAGGACATAACAGCAGCTTTAAAAACTAATTTAAACTAAACCAACATACCAGTTACCTGAAAGTGTTATGCCAGGCTAACATCCTTCAAGACAGAAGACCTGATTCACACCAGAAGTCAAATACTTTTTCTAAAGTTGCAGCAGACTTCAGCAGCTCTTTAGTATCCAGACCACCCTATGACACTAGGAACTCACTGGAAAAAACAAAAAGAACCCAAACCCAACATGCAACTCCCCCCCCCCCCCCCCCCCTTCTTTGGAAAACTTCTGGAAGAATTCTATCAAAGCCCTCTATGCACAAATTTACTGTAATTTCATTTGTGATCAACTTGCAATAGGCAGCTCAAAGTTTGGAGGGTAAAGTCCAAGCAAACTTTCACTCAGGCTGACAAGTTAACCAATATTCTCACTGCAAACAGAGCATGCTGACTGCTTGATGTTTTCTGCCTTCAAACAAGCTCTGATGCCCAATACACCCAAATTACTTTCCTTTTTCCCTCTCATGAAACATCATAGAACCAAACATACTGCATCCAAAGCAAAGCAAAACAGAGACACAACCCTGAAATTCTAGTGACACCTCTGGGAAGCACAAAACAAATAAGGTACAGTACCCCTCTGTAGTTTATGACCATGTCAAGTTAATCTGGATGCCATCCATGCAAGCCAAATACAGACAGAGCCACGGAGCCAGTCACTAAAAGGATATTAACTGCTACATACTATCTGAGCTGCTTTATCTTGTTCCTTAAAAACAATTGAGAGTATAGCAGACTCAAATATAAGGCATTCTGTGTAAGAGTGTATTTAGCACTATTCTGAGAGTTCTAATGCAGCCTTGTGTAAGGGATTTGGGAGTAGATTTTTAGTCCAGTCTTTTGAAAGATATGGAAGATCTGAATGCACGTCAGTTAATCACTTTCTCATCACAAAAAACACGCAGTACCAGTCACTGCAATAGCTATGTCCAATATTCACCTATCTTACAGTGCTGTGAAATACTCATTTGTTAGAGACACCACAGATAACCCCAACATCTTTTAATGCCCAACCACATTAGCTATTTAGTCTGAATTGGGCTGGTCTATGTACCTTTTTACGACATATCCAAACAAATCTTCATGCTCAACGTCCTTCCATCCCCACCTCTCTCATGCCCTGTATACACAACTTTAACTGGAATCACTTCAGCACTTCAAAGTAAGTATGCAAGACAAGCAAACGTGTAAGTTTGGTTGGTGGGTTTTTTTCCTAAGATCCGTGAAATTTTAGCATTTTAGCCAGCACATCTTTTGACTAATACTTGAAACACATTTCTACTGGTGAAATAATCAGAAGTTTTAAGAGTACCAAGCCCAAGTACCAACTGAAGAAGGAAGAGGCCAGACAACTGAATAAAACTAACCTGCAGACAGTAACTGCAGATTCCTTGCAACAGACCAATGACAAAAGACGGTAGACGCTGTCTCCCAAGACTTCATTACCTTTTGCTCTTATTACCACGCTTCCTAAATTTCTTGCAATCTTTCTGTTGCACAGAAAACCCATCCACCTCAGAACTGTTATTTCACACATTTCTAGAATAGTAGCTAGCTCCAGATGACATCTGTGGAACTCCCCAGATTTGTAAGATGACCCCTGTAACTCTCAAGAAGCCCTGTCAGTAATTCTTGATTTCAGGCACTGTACTTCGCTTTCAAACCTCCAATTCTCCAAGCCACCCTTCTCCTCTATTACAGAGCAGGGAGAACACTGTTATTCAATCAGTCTTTCTCTGTGGAAAATAAGGAAGGCAAAAACGAATTCAGAAGGTGCACTTGGTAGCAAAGCAATGAAACCTGATCCTATAGCTTTCTCTGCAAGGTACCAAGTTAAGAGATATTCTGCTTACCTACTAAAGGATGATAAACATTTCAGCTTAACTTTTTATTTCATGATCACATGGTTAAGCACATTTGTTTTTAGGAGCAGCTGAAATGCAATTACATGATAAAAGATGTGTTCAGCAACAGTGCAGTACCAAGGCACTGTGGTAACAGCTTGGTTTCTGCTACCACATTGCAGTCTCCTCAGGCAAATTAGTTCATTGGTCATGTTTGGAAGCAAAGGGCCACAATTAGTTTGTTAAATAATAGTTATTTAGCAGAAACTTCTGAATGTTAATATTGCATTTTGCACAGTATGTCAATTTTTATCTTTATTAGCTGTTAGGCTACTTTCTCTCTGATGTGCCTTGACACACAGACGGAGCACAGGTTCTTCTTTCCCCATGTCACCAATCTCTTATTTCACACCACCGAGACACGAACTGACAAAACCACTGCATGCATCAACAGTCATCATCTGACTTCAACACTTGTGAGGCACTGTGCTGAAGTACTATGACCTTCTGAATCATCAACATGCAAGTGACATGGACCTCTCACAGAAGGATCCAATAGCACCTTGACGGTGAGCTAAGAGGCAACTTAACAGAGATACTTTAAGTAGTGAACCACGTCCACATATTTCACTTTCAAATCTGAAAATATATTTAAAACAGATGCAGGAAAATATCTAATATACTCTTAAAGTTAACTCGCAAAAATATCAAGGCAGACTCAATGCTTATGGATACCAAAAGCCTACATTATTGTCTTAGTCAGAAATAATTATCTTAATATTTTAAAGGAACCAGACAATCACTTTCTGCCTGTATTATGAAAAAATTTCATATAGGAAGTTGACTGCCTATCTGTCATCGCAAAGACTTTTGGCTATCCTTGGTACAGACCCACAACAGAACTGACTTGTTTATTATTTATATTATGTAGAAGTCTGGTCAGACAGCAGATGATTATCTTTCACACCCCTGCAATCTGATAAAAGAAAAAAAAAAAAGCGAAAAAAAAAAGCTTCAATTTAAGACATTAAAAGTTTTTTTTAAGATGTTCTGAAGAACCTTCTACAAACCCAACATGAACTCCCCGAGTTTTCAAATACGGGTCTGCAGCAATGGCTTCCTGGATTACCAAAAATCATTTCCAAACCATACATGTAACTTCAGCACTTCAGCACTTTCCCATCTACTTTCTTTCCCAACTACTAAAATCTTTGTCTTTCCTGTCTAGGAATAGGATACTTGAGCAGTTTAACATCTGTGTGCAATGTTTAGATTGGTTGTGCTATTTCAGCCCCGACCTTGCAGATTATCTATGCTAACAATAATAGTTTAAGGCAATACCTATTTTAGGTTTGAAAGCTTGACAGAGTCAGGAGTCATTACCTAGAAGTAGATGTACACTAATACATTTCCCCCCTGCAAAATTAAGCCCCACCTGCTTGAAATTCCAGCATTTGGTGGAGCCAGCATTTCAGCACCACCTTTCCAAGTCCTCTTGCATCCAAGAATCAGTTCTGCAAGGACAATCTAACAAAGTTCCTAAGGAACCTTCCCCTCTCTCATCACTATTGTGTACCCAACCTGGTGGCAGTCACTGAAGACAATGATTAAGTTGAATCTAGCAAAGGCACTTAATAAAAACAGTTTTCCTAGTACAAATTGGTGTCTGTACCCGGAGAGCCCCATTAACTGTATACAATTTTCTAAATACATTACAGGGTACCCAAATGAAAATAATGAGACAGTAGAGTGGAAACTCACTACAGGACCATGATTAAAGTATCCATCATATACACCCCCTGAACCCTTTCAGAGAATAAAATGCCTTTGTTCGGTTCCTATTTTCACATGTGAAGACAAGACAAATTCTGTTCTGAAGATCTAGAAAGCTAATTTGAACTAGAACAAAACATTCCTGTTTCAAGCTAAACACATTAAAGGAAGCACAGGTCACAAGTTTGATATCACCATAGATACCAAGGTGATAAGAGAAGGTATGGCAAGTCTAAACCGTTGCCAACAACAGTACTGCGACCTCTAAGTATCCAAGTAACAAGACAAGGATTGAGTAGTCCCCTTTAATCACACTGCTGTACATTTCACAAATTATTTCTACACATTTCAAGAGGTGCTACCAAACTTGTTACACTCATTTAGGGAAAAAGATTTACGACTGGCTAAATTTGATACCACTCATGTACAAGTTAATACAGAAGCACTAGAAAACAGTAACAAGAATTAATTCATTTTGCCTTCCCCCACGGTAGTGAGCAAAGTGTCCTTGTTCCAAATTCAAATACCCATGCACAGCAATACAGGGCTCATTGTTTTATCCTGATGCATGGCCTTATTTAGTATTCATCTTTTGATAAACTTTTTGCTAAGCATTTAAACCAGTCAATTACATCAGTGTACAAGCGAGTCTTCAAGCAAGTCTTTAATTATGTCAAAACGCAGAGGCAAACCCACTATCTTTGTTCAAAATGAAGTATGCCCAGTTCTACAGGGGAACTTTAATACAACTACACTTTCGCAAGTCTGTGGTTTCTTCTGGGTCATCATGTCCCCTCCTTCCCCCACTCCTTCCAGTTTTGCTTCTCTTGGAATTTTTCTGGCAACCATTCCCCCCATCTTTAATTTCAGAAAACAGACAATGAAGTCTCAGCATTTTACCACTTCAGACCACTTCCAGCCCATTCAATAAGCTGCATGAAGAAGCACACATACATGCAGAAAGGGGAGATGAAACTTCAGTACTTTTCTTTCACCTATGTATTTTGTGGTTCCCCCCCCTCGCCCTTTTTTTTTTCCTGGGGGGTTGATTTTTGGGCATTAGAAGTCAAGTCAGAATAGGTATCCTGTATCATGGATATTGAGATGAATGTAGCAATGCAATTCAACCCCCAGTAAATTACAAGCGGGTATCGCGCCCCACTGAGCTTGCACGATCAGGCTCATAAAGAACAAAACCACTGAAATCAATAGGGCTGTCCTGATGTAAAAGTTGTGCATGTGGGAAGAGAATAAGTGTATTGATTACACACATGCTTCACTTCACTCAAGTAATAATCAGCATGCAGGAGCTCTAAGGAAGCATCCTATCAGCCACTCTGAAATTCCTGCAAGAAATTATCAATTAATCTCAGCGAGGTCCTGTATCCTGCCACCTCATGAGTCATACATCCACCTGCATGCTGCTATCTTAGGTAGCTTCCACAAAACAGAAGACTATATCAGTTTCTGTATCTTTTCTCCTTTCTTGGATGGTCAACTCTAACAAAAAAAACCCAAGTGGATTTATTCAGGTTTCATATAAAAATACACGGAAGCATACAGAACACCATTCTACTCTGAAATAGTATTTGGGAAAGTTCTTTTCCTTTCATCGAGAATTGTTAGGACTCATTGGGCTGCCAACTGACTATACCCCAGAAGTGTTACACACACTGTCAAACTTGCTAAGCAATCACTTATATTTAAGGAGAGTAAAAATCTAAATCACCATACTACCCATCTTTTCAGACAAGTCAATTCAGCCATCCAATAGTTTTCCTTTGACACTGCCCTTTGCAACAACTACTGGTAATTCACAAACATCACAGACAGCAAACATTTCAAACTACACTAGAATCTTACAGAGTACCTCTACCTTACTAGACTTGATCAATTTCAAAGGAGAACAAAATCTACAATACGCAAGATAGATTACCAATCTACTATTCAAAGACTACACACCCATGTATATGTTGCGTAAAAACTGATACTATTTGACCACCTTTATTGCGCATTTACATAACTTCAGCACGGAACTCTGACTACAGAGCCTAGCTGCCAGTAGTACATTTTCTGAAATCCAGAAAACGGCCACCAAAAAAAACCCCACCAAATCCCCAATCTAAACAAAAACCCCAATGTAACACTTCTGCTGACTAAAAGAGCTCCCTTTCCGCCCTCCCCCACCCCCCAACCATTAAAGTATCAGAAAATTGTGGCAGGGCAGGCGTATGTCAGCTTTATTCCAAGCCCCGCAAATACTAAATACCTTCACAAAAATTTTATTCACTCAAAGACACACTCCTACGAAAAACCCAACTCCTCAAAAAACATTCGCAACCTCACAAAACACAGGCGCCCTGAGCCTACCTAAAAAGCCTATTTAAAGCGCTAGATCTATCCGAGGCAAAGCTGAACAGCCTCCAAGCGCCAGCCAGAAATTGGTCCATTCCTCCCGGCGGTTCCCTGGCCGGAGCTCTGCCTCCAGAGCGCGGAGCCCCCCCTTCCCGGGCTGTCAGACCCCGGCTCCTGACAAGGGGCTCTCTGGAGGGACAGTGGTTTGTGGCCGCCCCCTCCGCGGTCGGCGAGCGGCGCGGGCAGCCCCCGCGGGGGCGAAGAGGCGCTTCCCTCTCGCCAGCACCGCTGGCCTCTGGCGGGGAGGCCCC
>JANRGW010000602.1:0-26927 GCA_024733675.1 Psilopsiagon aymara | reverse complement strand
GGAGCAGAGGGAAGAAAAAGGGGGAAGTGAGTGAACAAACTGCGTGGCTGATTTATGGCTTAAACCACGACAGGCAGTAACTCCTCTCTCCAAGACTGCAGTATTTAATTGATAGGAAGGTTGTTATTGCTTATGAAACTGTGATACAAATGAACCATTAATGTTGCTGAAACAGGTATAAAGCTGAGATAGTAATAAAAGTTTTTATCAAAATCTCTCTGCAAATTAGTAACCTTATTTCCATCCACTGACTTCTTCTCCAGGGGGAATATGTTTGTATTAAACAAAGATCTTGAGGAATCTGCTTGGTAAGTACCATGGGATAAAGCCCTGTAAGGAAAAGGGGCCCAAGAAAGCTGGTTAATATTCAAGGATCACCTCCTCCAAGCTCAGCAGCAATGCATCCCAACAAAAAGGAAGTCAGTTCTGGAATGAATGGAATGCCAGGAGGACTGTGCAGATAAATGAGGAGCTCCTGAATTAACTTCAGCATAAAAATGAGGCCTACAGAAGGTGGAAGCAAGGACAGGTAGCCTGGGAAGAATATAGGAAAAAGTTGTAAGAGCCAGGTATCAGGTTAGGAAAGCTAAAGCCTTGACAGAACTCGATCTGGCCAAGGACAATAATGGAAACAAGAAAAGCTTCTATAGGTACACTGGGGATAAAAGGAAGACAAAGGATAACATGGGCCCCCTCCAGAAGGAAATGGGAGACCTGCTCACCCAGGAAATGAAAAAGGCTGGGGCACTCAATTTTTTTTTTTTTTTTTTTTTTTTTTTTGCCTTGGTCTTCACAGGAAAGAGTTTCAGTGACACTGCCCAAGTCACAGAAGGCAAGGGTGGGGACTGGAAGAATGAAGGACTGCCCCCTGTAGGAGATGATCTGGTTCTAGATCATCTAAGGAACCTGAAGGTGTACAGCTCCCTGAAGGTGCACAACTCCATGGGATCTGACAAGATGTATCCGCAGGTCCTGAAGGAACTAGTGGAAGAAGTGGCCAGCCACTATCCACTGCAGTTGAGCAGTCATGGCAGTCCAGTCACTGACCGGAAAAGGGGAAACATAACACCCATTTTTAAGAAGGGAATAAAGGTAGACCCAAGAAACTACAGGCCAGTCGGTGCCCAGCAGCATCACAGAGCAGGTCTTCCTGGAAACTATGCTAAAACACATGGAAAATAAGGTGGTGATGGGTGACGGCAAACATGGCTTCACTAAGGCAAAATCATGCCTGACAAATCTGATGGCTTACTACAATGAGGCTATGACACTGACGGATAAGGGCAAAGTGGTTGATGTCATCTACCTGGACTTGTGCAAGGTATTTGACACTGTCCCGCATGACAGCCTTGTCTCGAAACTGGAGAGGCATGCATTTGATGGACCACTCTGGATAAGGAATTTGCTGGATGGCTGCACTTAAATTGTTGTGGTCAACAGCCCAATGTCTAAGTGGAGAACAGTGATGAGTGGCATCTCTTAGGGGTCGGTGTTGCAACTGGTGCTGTTCAACATCTTTTTTGGCCACATGGACAGTGGGATTGAGTGTACTCTCAGCAAGTTTGCCAGCAACACCAATCTGTGTGGTACAGTCGATGCTGGAGGGAAGGGATGCTGTCCAGAGAGACCCTGACAGTCTCAAGAGGTGATCCCATGCAAACCTCATGAATTTCAACAAGGCCAAATGCAAGGCCCTTGGGTCAGGGCAGTCCCAGGTACAGCTACAGGTGAGGAAGAGAATGGATTGAGAACAGGCCTGAGGAGGAGGGCTTGGGGGTGTTGGTTGGTAAGAAGGTCAACATAACCCAGCAGTGTGTGCTTGCAGCCCAGAAAGGCAACTGTATGCTGAGCTACATCACAAGCAGAGTAGACAGCAGACCAAGTGAGGCTATTCTTTCAGTCTGCTCTGCTCTTTGAGACCCCACCTGCAGTACTGTGTTCAGCCCCAACATAAAAAAGACATTGACCTGTTGGAGCATGTCCAGAGGAGGCCATGAAGATGATCAGAGGGCTGGAGCCTATGGAGACAGTCTGAGAGAATTGGGCCTGTTCAGCCAGGAGAAGACGTGACTTTGGGGAGACCTTAGAGCAGGATTTCAGCCTAAGTGGATGACAAGAAAGCTGAAGAGGGACTTCTTATAAGGGCATCTAGGGATACTCCAAGGGGTAATGGCTTCAAACTAAAAGAGAATAGATTTAGATTAGATATTAGGAAAAAATTCTCAACTATGAGGGTGGTGAGACACTGGAACAGATTGCTGAGAGAAGCTGTGGCTGCCCCATCTTTGGAAGTGTTTAAGGCCATGTTGGATGGGGCTTTGAGCAACCTGGTCTAGCAGGTGTCCCTGCCTTTGGAAGGTGGCCTGGAACTAGATGATCTTTAAGGTTCTTTCCAACACAAACAATTCTTTGATTCTATGATTAAACAGTTGATCCATTATAGGAAATTAGGATGGCATATTTTCCTCCGCCACATTCCTTTTGTTATTACAAAGGTCATCTGAAAGGACAGTGACAACTTGTTTAGGACTTTGCTGACTAAGATTTGAACACTGTCACCCACACTACTGGGGACCTTTAGATTTATTTTATATTGGAAAGTTACCTGAGCCTTCGGGTTCTTTATAACTGCTACAAGTGGACCACACCTTCTCATGAGCTTAAATTACCATTTCCAAAGACTTCAGATTTACTTTTTATATACATGCATACACATACACACACACATATATATCCTGCTTCTAAACAACTGGTTTTAGAACTCAGTAAAAAAAGAAAAAGAAAAAACAGAACAAGCAAATTCTTAGTTTACAAGAAAGAAGCCAACTAAATTTCTAACTGAGATGAATTATAGACAGGCATTTCTCCAGCAAGCAATAAACTAAAATGAAGGCAGGTTACTGTCATTAATGTTGACTTAGGAACCCGACAAACTTGAAAACAAAGAGATGTTACAAGAGCTCTTGACTACGTACTTCTCAGGAGAAATGTGCTTCTGAATACTAGCAGAAATGCCCTGTAACTCAATTCTCATCACTTTGCTGCCCTCTTCCCTACTCCAGGCTTATCAATTGAGGCAATGGCTTGCTACAGGTTTGCAGCTAAGTATTTTAATTCTATGTATGGACATTTTTAAAAGCAAGCAGATAAGGATAATATTCAATTTGCATTTGAAAAACAGGAGCATGTTTCCTCCATTTCACTTGATATGCAGTGTTTGACTCCACAGCTCTTCCCACTGAACAGACTTTTCTAGGTGCCAACCCATATAAGATCTTGTTCCTTGATAAGTATGAACATGGTCAATCTCAATCAGTAGTTAACGCATCAACCTTTCTTTTATTAAATTTATAAAAACATTTCCCAACTTCCATTCACTGGAGAATAGAAACATAATACCAAGGCCATGTCTCTGCTTTTACTGCTCTTAACCTCAATGTAAACAGTCTCTGGCTTATCATTTAAACGCATACACCATTTCTCTGCAAGCCTTCATAACCCCTTATCAATAGCATCCCAGTGTCTCTTATTTAATTTCGTACATCCTTTCAGTAAACTCTTGATGTTTTAAATCCCCAATCACTTTTCTCATTCAGCCATTCAAATATTCCAATAATTTTATACTTATGCTAAAACATTTGTAACTCCCATTCAGCAGTCTTATATGATAAGATATGCAGCTTTTCTCTCTGGGCTCTCCTTTGATTTACATTCTTACTAGAGGTATCTTCCACTGAACATTGTTAACCAATGGATAAAATACCTTGGGATTTAGACAGTGACATCTAAATTTCTCTTCACTCTCATTACTTCAGCCAATAAAATATGGATGTTCTAGCTTAGAATTCAGCTGATCTTCTCCTCAGGCTGTGAAAGACAGGACCTTTCCAAATATTATTCTGCTTTTTAGTGCATTTTTCTCTTGTTTGGGGGTTTTGTTGTTGGTTGGTTGGGTTTTGGGGGTTTCTTTGGTTATTTTGGTTTGGCTTTTGTTGGGGTTTTTTTGTGAGTGCATGTGGTTTTTGGTTTTGGTTTGGTTTGGTTGGGTTGTTTGCTTGTTCTATTGGTTTGGTTTTTTTAATAAAAAGTTTGCTACCTTAAAATATCTTCCTGACCCAACCCAGTGAGGGCAAAGGGTGGGGTCAGGAAGAAAAATAGCACAACAAACAAAAGCCAAAACAACAGATCATTGAAACAGATCCAGATTTAGATCCCCAGACATGAAAATTCCAGTTAAAAGTTTCCTGTCTGCTGTCAAAGAAGAGTCAAGGAAAGAGAGGCTGCCATTCAAAGTACCCCACCAGCAGTCTTTTAGCCCATCACTGCTGGAACAGTGGAGGTGGTGCATGGAGGCAGGGCAGCATCAGGTGCCATCTGAGTACTGCACATAGCACAGCAGTGACAGTGCTGCTCAGGGTGCCTTCACTCAGCCCTCTCTAAAAAGCACATCCTCCCTGAGGCTGGAGAAACGTCTACAGCATCTCTTCAGTGCCCCAATGCGGGAACATCATGGTTAACTGGTTCAGAGGAAGGCCCCAGGGGAAAAGCTCAAGTTCCCTTTTACTGAGCTGAAATTGGAGAAAGCACGCAGGAGCCCAAAAGCATTTTCCAGTTCTGATCTTACCGAGCATTCACTACTCCATGTATAAATCACACAATGCTTCTACCAGAAATTTCCATCTGTACTCCCTGAAAGTGCTGCTAAACACATCTAGCTTATGCAACCATTTTACCCAATGATGCAATGTTTACCAGCTTTAAGAAGCACCTTATTTTAAAACTGGCTACCTTGCAATATCATAAAAAATTCAATTAAATAAAAAAAACCTTGCAAGCACATTTTAGGGCATGATTAGTAAGCAAATAACCTTACCTAATATTGGGTTTCAGCTTAGAAACACTGATGGGAAACATCTTACACGTTTGTCCCTGATTTGATTTATTTCCACTCTAGCTATATCCTTCTCTCTGAAGCCCTGAAAGAGCTGTTCTCTGAAAGGGAACCAGCAAAACATACATTCACTGGGAGAAAAAAAAAAAAAAAAAAGAAAAAAAAAAAAAAGAAACACAAAAAATAGTATAAGGCTTAAAAGAGTTATCCACTTACAAAACAAAACAAAAAAAGAAAACCCAGGCTACAAAGAACCCTTTTGTATGACTTCTTAGGTTTCTTCTTCCTAAGCTTTTGCTGATGCTCAAGGACCCTTTCCCCAGGTGAATGGGAGAGATCAGCAGGGATTCTCTTGATTGCAGATGAGTGAAAATCCAAGAGCCAAGCTGTTGCTCACACTGAACAGTGATTTGTGTCATTAGTAAACCTATTACCCTGCAGTTAACAGAGCAGTTTTGAAGAACACAGTTCCTGTTGGGCACACAGGACTTCTCAACTTCCCAACAGTTTATTTAGCATTCACAGAGAAGACATAACAAGCTGTGTAATAGGCAAACCTAAGAAATCATGTTTTTCTAAACAAGTTACAGAAAACTATACCTGAAATTCAAATTCTGATTTCAATTGCAAGTACAGACAAGGTCAAGCATCCAGTGTGGAATTCAGTGTGACTTGAATAAGAAAACTATGGCAGCTAGTCCTTCAGGAATGGTAGTTCACTTATAATGAATTGGATTTAAAATTGAATTTTGAAATAATATCAAAGATAATGTGACCCAATGTACCTGACTACTGCTGGGTTAAGGCTAAAAATAATGTTGGCTCAAAGAGATAAAGTAATTATATTAATTTCTTTAATACTTGCAGTAATAATTATGTCATCATAAAAGTTATTCATTTTATCCTACTAGATTAAATTCTCACTGTGCTTTTGAAGATGGTAGTGTCATAAGCACATAAAATTGCTTTAAGTGCAGGCAAGCAAAATACTTCTGGCAGTAGTAATGGAAAACAATGTTGTCACACCACTTCAATTAACACATGATCAAAAAGTTCTGATTTTTGATAAAGGACCCTACAATCTAACATGGCTCCCTCTAAAATGTGTCATCGCAAATCACATAGTAAAGCACAGAGTGAAAATAACATATATGTATTTCTCCGGTCTCTCTGACCTCTCTCAAATCATTTGGAGACCTAAAAATTCCCTGCCATCGCAGTGGTACAACACAGCAACAATGCCCTTTGTCTCCCCTGAAAATCTCCTGTGGATTTTGGCCCTTCATACTGCAGCAGAAGCAGAGCAGAGAACACTTTCTGACCTGTATGATCTTTAACTGTAAATAATGGATATGTTGAAGACCTTACAGGGATTCAGCATATACTACTTGATTGCTGTAACTATCAAGCATGCCATAACTTGATGTACAAGCTGGTTCCAAATTCTTTTTTACCTGTTAGGAATCCCCCTGAGTTGGAATGGCACAGCAGCAAAACTGGCCAAAGAGAGTCACAAGACCTTTACCATTTCTTTCAACACATCCTGAAAGCAAAATAGTTAAAAGTAATGCTGGAGGATTTCAAATGAGTGGTCAAAATGCTAGAAGTGTTTGAAGATGGAACTGAGCAAACATTTACTCTTCCATGAACTAACACCAAAATCCTGCAGTCTTGAACTGCCTGTTTAGAGCAAGGGAAAATTTATTTCTACAACACATAAAGCACACAGGTTTTTTGTTAATTCCGGTTTCTCTTTCTACTCCAAATCTTCTCACCTAATTTTTGACACAATAATAAAACACAGAGATGCCAGCAGAGACTTTATTTTCTGATTCAGGGTAGAACTGAAAGGGTTCAAATCTGTTATTTGTTTCTGACTTTCATAGAAAATTGAAATGTTCATGGCAAAAATAAACCTCAACAGATTTTATGACTTTTTTTTTTCTTTCATGATCATGTGCAAATCTAAACCTCCTCATACTACCAGAAATTTACAGTCTATTACATGATTTAATTAATTTATTGCTCAGCTTATTGTAAACAAAGCACATCAAGATTTTTCCATATTAGGTGAGTTTGACTTGTGAGTCTGGAGAGTTTATGACTTAGCTGTTAAGGGAGAAGCATAAAGAAACAGAGGAAGAAAATCTCATTAATGTTAATGGAGTTACACTCAGCTGCAGGGACATTCAAAGTGACCAATCTCAGCACCATTATTTCTGTAACATAAATATGATATTTTTCCCCAATATGGGAAACTTTTAAAACACTCATGGTTGGCAAAATTCACATGATTATGGAAACTCTGAGCTGTGAAAACTGCTTAAACAGTTTTTGAACATCTCTGTAGAACTACTTCATGAATGGTTGTATAGTTTCAGAAGGTAAGCATAATAAAGGTCTTGGTCCTGTAGCTGATAAAGGGAGACAGTGGCTATAACTATGCAATCATCGTCCACTATAGAACAAAATACAGCATCAGGGTGCCATTTTTCGGTAGTGCAACTTAACATTAATGCTACTCTCAGGTATCTTTATGTAAAGTTTGCTAAAGCTGCTCATCCATCTGAAGCAGAGTTCTCACCAAACTGGCCTTCTTGCTATGACTTTTTATGCTCAGCAACAAGTCTAATTCCTTACCAGTGGTTGTGAAACGCATAAGTGACTTTGTCAAGAGAAACAACAAAAAATCATACAATATTTACGTTTCAAGAATTGTTTGGAGTTTTTTTATGTTTGGTCTTGTTGGGGGTTTTTTTGCCTTTTTTTTGGTTTTGTTTTGGTTTTGTGTTTGGTTTTGGTTTGTTTGGGTTCTTTTTTTTCCTCTTTAATGTGCTCAGAATCAACAGCTTTTCACATACTTACTAGTTTGAAAACCTCAATCTTTCTTTCAGATTCTTGGGATCATCAGAGTTTGGAGACTTATCTGGACTCCCGTAACATTGTCTCATTGCACTGCAAAGTCTTATCACCATCTAATACTGATCAGATTTAGCCTACACATTCCACAAAAGACTTCCACAGAACTCATCAAGAAAACAACATACTTTTGGGGCATGAAGTCAGGATCATCCTCCAGTAAGTAGCACTCTTCATTACCAATAAGGAGTGATAATGTCACTGGTAATGGCGCAGAGGTCCATTTTCCAAGACACGACCATGCCATCCAACCCAATGTGCCCCTCTGAGAACAGTGTAGAATATAAATTGAGAACACATATTTCAGAAAGTAGATATGAAAGCTGATCAAGATGCTGTTTTAAGCTTCACTGCTTCATCTTTCAGACTGCATTAGTCACAACTAATGTTGGCCACATACCATCAGGTGTAGAGGTTTATGCAAATTCTCTGCAAAAACCTCAGTCAGGGAGGCTAAATGAATACAGACGCTGACTCAGCAAGCAGGCTTCTCAAAGTAACCTAGCAACTACATTAGACTGAAAATTAGTTGCTCACGTCTTGTTTTGGTGTGCATGATTTTAAATACTTGGGATTTTGCCTGCACATTCTCTGATTGGTTTTAGAAGGCTTCAGAATTCCATTTTATTGCAGCACATATGAAAAAGATTAAACGGCCTTGAACATTCCACTATAAAACTAAGAGCTCCAGATATCTCCTGAGGCTATTTTTGATAGGTTAGTTAAGAGCCATGATGCTTAGATTTTTTTCTTTGCTCAAACATCATTCATCTAGCTGTTAAATAAGGAAATGTGGCATTTCTTGCCTTCTGGTCATTGAAATTGGCTGTCAGGATACCTGGGCCATTTGTTTTATTGTCATGGAGGTGCTGACGTGGCAGAAAAACATTATTGCGAAGGATTTTGCAGGGGAACATTGGCAATTGTCTGTGATATATATCTTCTCTGCTCCTAGGGTTATATAAGTTTTTATTTATGTATGTAAATGAGGGAGTTAGGTTAGGGAGACCTGAACACTTGAAAGAAATTATTAATCTATGTTTTACCCACATACTCAGTTATGTAGGATGATTTTGTCCAGTTAACTGGTTCCTTGGCTTGAACTCTGTTTGTCACCTGTAAAATGATACCAACACTCTTCGTAAAATGTTTGAGGTCTAGGGCAAAGCAACAATGAATTATAAACCAAGTACAACTCCTTTTGCACAGCATCACTGCAGGTTACAAGGAAGGGAGGAATCATCTGATGATGAAATTACTCCAGTTGTTTTAAAGCATGAATCTACCCTAAATGTAGAACTATTGTCTGTAATGTCAGTTCATCACTTCTGAGACTGCTTTTCTCATACTACTATTAAGCCTGTATTAAACTACAGAAAAAATGTTGCAGTGACATGACTGATGAGCTGTATCAGCACTTACTGCGTAATATTTAATACATTTCAGAATATCTTTCCAGCTAATGTGGTTTGCAAGAGAGCTTTCTGTCTTTTCAAGAATGCAGTGACTCCCCAGTTAATAAAAGGAAACTAATTTTAGAACTGCTGAAATGAACAATTAGAAGATCCATAAAGGCGTTTCTGTGTGTGGCATTAAATATAGCTTGAATTAATTTGCTGGAGTGGTTAAACTGTACATAACAGAATCTCAGGGGAAGGGGAAGAATTAATGTGATGCAAATAAAAATCTAAAGAGAAGAGTGGGAATAAAACACAATTTATGGTTAGGGACTCCGTTTGCCACACATATTTTTGCAAACTGCATACTTGCAATAGGAGTTTCAACTAAATATACTATATAAAATTAGACCAGCAGGGGGATTACTGTTAGTCACATAAAACCATGTTTAAATTCATCAAAACTCATTAAAAAGCTGTATAATTACTGTCAACTAGAAGAAAAAGTGAGGAGACTGGACATAAAGAACAAGATGTTAGAAAAAGAAGATTCAGTGTCTGTGACTGGAGAGAAAAGAAAAAATAGGTAATGGAAGCAGAAAATGAGCCCATAGAAGATCAGCATGATGAAATGTACCAGTAAGAAGGCACTACTGAATATCTTGTTAGTGGAAAGTACGCCTGAACAGGAGGGTTACATGCCTGGTATTTTTTTTTAGGGTGCCACTACATTATTCTGCATGCATTTAGTGTATCATTTGTCTCCCTTGGCATGTAACTGCGAAGGATAACAGCCTGACCACTAGCAATGGAAAGCATATAGCATTGGGCATGAGACTGGGATCAGAAAGCTCTTAATGACCCTTCCAACCTGTATTATTTTATCATGCTGCACATACCAGCAGCATCTCCTTTCCCGGTTGATTTAACAGAACTGAACTGAGGGGAACACCTGCTCAGAGGAGCCCATCCACCTTTTGGTTCAAGCAGTGGTTATACTTGTGCATGAAGGAAGGATAACTTCTTCAGCATCAGAAGCAGAAGACCTTTATACCAGCCAGCAGAGGAAGCAAGAGTCATAGTGTAACAATAAATTACTCATATATTGATTCTGCTACTGCTGTTGCTTTTTCCCCTGCTGCTATCACCCATAAGTAATCACCAATGACTAAGGCCTTATGTTTGTAGGCACTGTAAAAATATATCTAAAGAAAGATGCTCTCCAAGTAAGCTACAGTCTAAATGACATGTCCAGTTGCTCTTCTCTATGCACCATGAAGAGACTGGGGTTACTTCAGATATTAGAAACAGGTTGGCTTCAGGAGCCCAGGTTTCCATGCCAGTTAGTTTACTCATCTCTTAGCAGACTGGATTATAGACTTAACATAAACTGCAATACATGGTAAACTGCAGCTCTGTATTAAGGCGCTAAAATTAAAGTAATAGCTGCCTTTTTGCAAAGGTTTATCTTATGCCACTGTAGGGCTGAACAGCACTTAGAACAGCTCTCAAGGTCACAGTAAACCTGCCTCTCTGGCAAAGATGATTTTGAGTTCTCTCGTGCTTCAAACTCATTCCTCCCTTAGTTAACTTCATACTTAGCTCTATCTTTCTGGTCAGCAGTCAAGTCCAAATTTAATAAAACTTTTCATGTAGAACTCATTTTCTTCTATTTATCTACATTACCAAATTTCTCTGCCTCTTCTTCCTTTTTTCCAGAGACCCAGTTCCATGTCTCAATGCCGTTTGTATACAACCCATTTAGGCAAAATAGTTCACAATATTGTGAAGAACATCCTGGAAAGTATTATCAAGACAAAATGTAACATTCTGCAACACAGCATCAAACATCTCCAGCAATCTTTATTTTGATGTTTCAAAGACACTGGAGTTTCCTGGAGACTTCAACTGGCAATGGCAATTCCTGGGTTAAATGGACCTTCTTATAGCTCTGCCTCAATGCTTGGCTCTCTCTGCTATCATCCTGCAATCCAGATCTCATATTTCTTAATCAATATATTCCACACCACTGCAGATGCACTGCCTAGGATCGAATAAGCAGCATTGTGTGGGCTACTTATCTTCCCGATTTGATTGTACAGATGCCAAGACTTTTGCCATTCATTTTGGAGGATCTCAGGTCTGAACTGTTAGCATTACCTGCATTTTTCCTTTCTTGCTGCCAGCCTGCCTGTTATTATTGAGTAACTCCAGTACAATCTGTGCAGTCTCCCCTGGATGATGGACTCCAAGCCACGTGGCTCTTCTGCAGAGGACATCAATTGAAGTACATACAACAGTACTTACACTGAATTTAAGAAACTGGGAGTCTATTTCTCATTACAGCTCACAGCATATCATCCTCACTTCTTCTTGGAGATTATTTCACCGCTACCTTTATTTCCATTCTATTATATAGATAAAATCTTTCAGAAGAAGCTGTACAAGTAAAAACAAAATAAAGTGAGCAGTGCTTAAAAACAAACACACTAAATTTGCAAGAGACTTTACGATGTTTGCATGTGGACCACAAGACACCCTTTTGCTCCACACCCCTCGAGATATTCCCAAGTAAGCTCAAACTGATTTGATTTACTTCTTTTTACAAAACTGGGAAGTTGGTTTTGACAGGCTGGTGGCTGTGATGGCCTATTAAAAATAGGATAGCTTCACATTTCAGAAAGAGTGACCTCTCTGACCTAGCATAGCTTCTAACCATGCTTCACTGTTAGCAGAGCTGATCTAACACTGGCTCATTGAGAGGCAAATTGGGGTAAGATGAGCATCAGGCAATGAACATGGTTCCCACTTATGCTAGCACTGGCCTGTTATTACAGTAAATCTAAAGGAAGCCACTTGCTCCACAGAACAGCTTATCAGACTGATTTTTAACACTTCTTAACACAGGACAACCTGGAAGCAGAAGCAAATATCACTAGGAAAATCCAAATATCATCAAACCATAACAGTTGCTTTAATTTCCTTTTATAGAAGGGAAACTTAAGTATGTATGTGTTCAGATAAGTACCACTCACTTTTCTTTACCTGCTAGGTATTCCTCATAACTTCCATGCAGAAAATCTGTAATTTTTCAGGCTTATTGCTTTTCATACTGAAAGAAGTACACCCAGCAGCTATCAAAGATTGGCAAGTAATTTCCGTAGCATGAAGTTAGATTTGCTTCTCCTTACTGTGTACTTTTCTAAAGCAAGAACAGTTGTTCAAGTCCATGTATCCATCTCCTCTTTGCTTGTAGCAAATGCACATGCAAACGGGTATTTGAGCACTCATTATTTTATGTACATGTAGGTCCTACAGAAATGACATTACACTCATGGGAACTGTTATCCAGAGACTTAGTTATCACAGTGCACAAATATTAATCTTATTTTGCATGTACGATTGAACTGATATTATTTCCCAAGCATCACTTTGCACAGATATCTTGCCCTTTACTTTAAAAACTGTTTTCTTCTATATGACAGGGAAAGTACCTGCTTACCTCAAATGCCCTTCCTTTCCAACCACTGACATATAGTTCACCGGCTGAATTTGGAGCAGGGCTTTTAATAGCTCTCCATTTTCAGCCTTGCTTGAACTTTGGATGGGAAAAAGAATGCTACCTATTAAAGCAATTGTTCTAGTTGTACCAGCACAAGCCTTTGTAGAAACAGTGGTAAGAGGGAAGGACAAGTAAGGACTGAGAGAACAATCCTATTTAAAAATGACCTTAGAATCTCTATGGGTCACAAAAAAAAAAAAAAAAAAAAAAAAAAAAAGGAGGAGGGAGAAAGAGAAAAGAGAAAGAAAAAAACTTCTTCACAAGCTTTTTCTACTTCATATGAAAAAAAAATATTGCTAGTTTTCATCTCAGTTCTGTCTGTGCCTTTTAAGCACTCCTGCTTTCAAGAGATAATTTATTAATATCCTAAAGACAGTTCTTTGGTTCCTTCCTTACTATTATTTCCAAGTGTCTCCTCTTTTTCTTCTCCAGGCAATGAAAAGTGACCTCCTGGTCCAAAGGATTATCACCTTTACTGAAGGACTACAGCTTCAGTACAGACTTTTCTAGTAGTGATAGTGTTATTTAAAACCTCAGCACTGGTCACTAAACATGTCTCAACTACCCTCAATCTGTGAAGGCCACATGCGGTTAAGGCCTGATAAACTCAGGCTGCCACCAGGTAGCAAATCGTGGTCCTCCACATCTCATAAGGCTGGAGAAGCTGTTGTGGAGTTTTCAAATGGTAACTGAAACCCAGTGCAAATATGTGAAGAGAATAAAGAGGTAAATGGTAATATACAAAGTGGAGCCTCATTGGACTCAAGACAGAGATGGAAGAAATCTCTAAAATTAATATCACTGAACATCTCTCCCCATTACTCTTCATGAAGACTGAAGCTGTTGACATCTGGATCCGGAAGGATGCTAGAGGAGCATGACACCAAATAAAAGAAGACTTCTTGTGTAACAATTTTAAGTGTGTTATTAAAAGGCTTTCCTGAATTTTAAGTGTTAGCATTATTGTAACCAGATTAATAGTCACAATTAGTTGTATCTAGAAGCATATGATGGACATAATTTGTTGCCAAAGTCAACACTTGTTCCCTCTAACCACCTCAAATAGCAGAAGACAGGGAGACAAAAAATATTGTTCAAGTTCAATTATTTACCCCTGGTAGTAAATATCTACTGTGCTGAATAACCTCTACAGTAGACCTAGTAAGCAGAAATATTAACATAAGGCAATGACAGTAAAAAAATTATACCGGACACAAAACAAATCAATTATTTTCCTATCCTACAGATTATGAGATTTCAAGTGATAGTTGGTTAGCCATGGGATATCAACATATCCAGGTCATGTCCTTTATTAGATGTGATAAAATTAAAGGTTATGGGTGAAGAGCGATACAATGAGCTATTCACTGATCATTGAGAAAGTAGACAGAAAGATTTTTCATGTATCAATTATAGAATGGGATACTTAACATTTTGAGTGTCATTTGATGACATTCATGAGATGATAATGGCTTTATGTTAGTAATGACCTAGACTCTCTTTGGAGTGGTGACCTAGAGGTAAAAGCTTTATAAGGCATTGCTGTCACCTAAGACATTGCCATCAAGCTTCACTGCCACTTAAGGTCATTCCTTTAGACATTTATCCATGCTATTAGGAGTCCTGCACTGTGTATAGTGTTTGCAAAAGAGGCCAGAATTAGTCTGGCTATATTAAAACTGTCTTTGATTTAAACAGGAGCAGATCTAAGCTAACAATGAATATATCTATTATTACCTTCTCCTTACCCTCCTCTGCGCTATCCATTTTCTGTAACCTTGCTCCATGCCCTGCAGACCAGAGCTGATGAAATGACCCCTCAAGATGACATATTTTATGATCTGCTCAATTTGCAACTTTTGTCAATGACAGTATGGGAAGTAAAATAAAGAATGGGTTTAATAAAGTCTCTATTATTATATTAATAAAGAGAAATCTCTGGCAAGAGCAAATCAAGAACAATCTCCAGTGATCAGCTGACTAGATGAGATGGGCCCTCTTGCTCAAGAACCTCTTTTTACCCAATCTTTTGCTTGGGAATCAACAATGCTTCTTTGTACTGCAAAATTAAGGTAGCAGTAAATGACCGCATGTTGTGACACCCTAAACCATCCTAAAAGCATGAAAGCCACAATAACTTGGGTTTACTCCTCTTTGGGGTGTCTTTAATTCTAATTCCCATCTACTCAGGGACTGGTGCAGTTACAAACTGGTCTCCTTTACTGGCCTAATTTGTTAACTGAAGATGGACCGGCTTTCCTGATGGTAGCATTTGGTAGTGAAAAGACTGTAAAGCAACATGTTTACAGAGATTTTCCTGCACTTCTGACATGGAACAGAGCTGTCAAGCACAGACCTAACCCCTTCAATCCCAACACACAAAGCCAATACCTAAATACTCATTACTAGTTAGTTGAATAGCCAATGACATTTATGTGTCTGTATAATACATAGACATACATAAAATACTTCCCTGTCCCCCATCCCCCTCGCAGATAGTAAACAAAAGCCATAGGCACACCTCAGGAGGATATGCAAGCTGAAGTCCCATGGTCTGCCGTTGCTGGGAAGCAAGAGCTACCAGCCTTGTGGAGTAAGAAATTAAATGATACTCTGGCTCTTGTTTTGTTTTTTCTGTATACCATTTCCATATATTAATTTCCATACAAGAGAACCAAACAGCACTAAGGCAAGCACAGAACTAAAGCAAAGTGTTTGGCAGAGAGCTACCCCTGTATCTCACTGTTGTGACTGCAGGACTCCTGAGGTGTCCATGGGTATGACCCATAAAGCTGCCCATGATTCTTTGAAACAAATCCTTAACAACTTTCCTCTATCATGTAACACAATAGTTTACACATTCCTTTCACCTGAAACCTATAGTGCAATTGGAAGTAATATACAAAGCACATTTTGGGGAACCTGGCTCATTTTCTTGGCTTTTGAAAATGCTTCTAGAATTATTTTCAGAGAATGTATTTGTTTTTGTATAAGTCTGTAGTTGAAACTGCTGACTTTATTTACATGACATGCATTAGTTGGCCATCTGGCCTCTCCCAGAATAACATAAGAACAGATTTTTGCATCATTACAAATATTAAAATCATAAAAGCCTTTATTTAGTGCTATCAAGGGCAATTCTGAGTCATTCTCATCCTCCTTCTTGACTTTTTGTAATGTATCAAAAATTAAAACTAGCTTTATTAAAGATATTATTGTGTGTACAATTTTAAGTAAATGTAAGAATGTTGATACATGCAAAGGTAATAATTACATTATCTAATGAAAAATAATTAAAAATAAATATTCACTGAAAATTACTGTCATATATTTTTGACCACTTCTATATTTAGGATTGAAAGTCTCCACCTAATTATCACATAAAACTTTATGTAACCTTCTAAGTTAAACACTAGCTGAAACAGTAGCAGCAAGCAAATATCTGTTGGTAATAGTACCCCTTGTGAGATCCTTGAATTGCACAGAATATAGCTACTACCACACATACTACTTCAGGGGAGGTGTGAACTGAACCATGCTATTGTGATAAACATGTTGACAGTAAAACCAGTTGTTAAAGAAGAAAACTAATTGTATTTTTTGAAGTGAACCAAAATTGAGATATTTTCATTGTTTCCAAAATGGTAACTTTCTCACACAATTGCTATGGCAGAAGTATTATTTCTCATTTAATAGACCATGAAGATCTTATTGTTGTTTACAGTAAATATTACAGTAAATATTTAAGTGTCCTCTTTAAATAAAAATTAGGCCCTATTTTTTATTTTTTTTATAAATTGTAATTTCTTCATTTGCAGATGAAAATCTATGCATAGGCTCACTTGACAATACTCAAAAGTTGAATGTTTATACCTTTTCTTAATAAAAAGGGAAGTGGTTTTCCCATAAGTATTTATCAGAAGATGCCCAGTTATATGCACAAAATTCCTACAGCCATAAGTAAGACATTATTTCAGTGGGGACAGTAGAGTTATATTCATCTAAAAATTCCACATAAGGAGGGGAAAATCAGGACTTTAGGTACTTTCCAGTGATTATACTGAAGAATTCTGTGCTCAGCCATCTGGAGAAGTTAAGCTCATCAGGCCGTGACTCTCCGTCATTCCCTTTTTCTCCCTCTGAGTCATGGATACATCATGTTTTCCTTTCCTTCCTTAACATAGATGAATTTCATACTGGTTTTCTTTTGAATGTCACAGCAACAAAGAAGTCTAATTTCAGCATAAATTCAGAATCTGTCTGAATATGTACCCACAAGAGTGCCATTTTCCTAGAAACACAGCCAAAACAGAAAGGAGTTTGGAGACAGGAATGTGTCAGCCTTGCTCTAGGATTGAGTTTTCAAGGCTGCACCAAATCAGTCTCCCAGTGACATTTCCCACTACAAGTGCCACTGTCATGTGCTTTAAGAACCTCACTGACTAGAAACGCAGAATTTTTATTCCTATCTAAAAATCTAATTGTTTCTGAAAAAGCTGTCTCCTGAACATGACAACCATGCCTAATAATCCCTGTAGAATACCAAAGTTTCGTATCTCATTGTTAGGTTGCAAAAACTTTCATCTCATCAATTGTTTCCAGCAAAAGCACAAAATCAACAAAATTAAGATAACAGATGTGTTTGGCTGTGGTGTATAAAGTATAAAATATAAAAATAATGAGGTGTCTGGATCTGGGCCCTAATGGGTAAATGCCCCATTGAAGAGACGTCTAGGAGATACAGCTAAGATGTCAGATCATCCAGTCATATTTCTATTAATTGCAATTCAAATACGACACCAATTCTTGATTTTTCTTTAGTGATTACAGTTACCTAAACAATAACTAAAGAAACTCAATTTGGTTTTGGAAACAATTGTCTAATCACGTTACTTAAACATTTCTTCAAATAAAGGTCTTTTAAGTTCAATTAGGGAAGGAAGTAAACCTGTGAGTATCTTAATGTGTTTTGTTTAAGTAGGGCAGCCTAGAATAGCGACAGTCACCACAACACTTGGAAAAAAAGCCAGTTCTGGAGTCGCTGGCAAATACCATACAATTGGTAAATTCAGGTAAATTTCTAATCATTAAAACACCTTACACATGCCCATGGTCATCAATTGCTCTTTCTAAACCTGGCATATGTGTTAAACTATAAAGCATAGGCTCCAAAACCTCACTTTGTGTAGGAACGTTGAGTTTTTTAGTTAAGCTATTTTTTAAATTATGCATGGCTGTGAAGTGTTCCATAGAATTACAGACAGTGTGGCAGAAAAAAATATCTTGTTTGCTTTTTAATCCAGTGCCAGGAATTTAATTGTAAGTCCTCCCATGAAAAGCTAGTTTCCATGTAAGGGCAGTGAATATATCAAATGCTGGACAGCCACTAAAGAAAACCCCTAGAAAACAGGAGTAATGATGTGAGAAGCACAAGGAGCTTGCTAAATAATGCATGGCTATACTGCCAGGAATGCCTGCAAGAAAACTTTCAGAAACCAGTTGTGTGTGCTGTCTCTTCAACTCTTCCAACACACTGAAAACTAGGTTCTCTTTGTATTGACCCTTTTTGCCTCATAGGAGACCCTCATGCAATCATTTCAGTCTCAACCTAATGATATTTTGATAAGAAAATATAAAAACTGTTTCACCTTCCATTTCTGAACTGACTTTTGTTTCTAATATTTCTCAAGTGAGAGAACCCTGCTGTGAAACAGTGACTTGCAAATATTAAATATAAGGTACATGATAAAAAAAATTTTCCAAAATTTGTTTTGGTTTAGGTTTTATTTTTTAATAGTTAAAATTCTAACAGAAGTCTACTAGAGGAGGTATATTTTCTTAGGGAAAAAAAAAAAAAAAAAGGAATCATTAAAAACTACTGTTTTTCATCTAAAACAGTACAGGCTTTTTTTTTTCGGGGGGGGGGAATTTTGAAAAGTCATATTTGATCAAAAGTTTCTTGATGAACTTCACTAACACTCCATCCTTCCTCTTAGAGTAGCTATTTAAACTAAGAACCACAACTGAAATTAAACCAGGGGGTGAATAAACTAAACCCAGAAATGCAGACAGTAACTTCGAGGAAAGCTGAGTTTGATTGAATTTGAGTCCTCATTACCAACCCCTCCAACTCTGTAAGGTCTTTTAGTTTATTTTTGGTTAAACCCCTGACAATGGTGAGACAACGCATTGCCAAGTACAAAGTCACTATAATAATGATTGTTATTTTGTTGTGAAGTGAATTCAGACTTTGAACTCTTTGACATTACATCTAGAGTTTTCAGGTACCTCCAGACTTCAGACAAGTATTAATTGCTAGATATGTAATAATGAATTATTTATTCCTTGTATTATGTCCATTTTTACTGAAGGTGACAGCACACAGTTACTCTCAATTTTTCTCTCACTCTAAATTTGTATTGGTTGAAACTTATTTCTATATCCAAGACTGCTAAATAGCTATTAAATTAATATTAGTATTATTAAATTAATGTTAATTTAATCTGAATTGTTCAGTAAAGAAGAAACAGCTATGAGAAGCTCTTCTTAAGTAAGCTGAACAGTTAAGGACAAAACTGCAGGAATGATAGAAAGAACCACGAAATTCTTGTTCTGCAATTAAAGGGAAAAAGTGGATTAATGAAACTACCCCAACACATGACAATGAATGAGTGTAAATTAAAATACTACATCATGTGTTAGTGTGGCTCAACTTTCAATGCATCCTCAATGAAAGTGGAAAGTTCTGCGAGTCTTACCTGTTTTTCCTCCATCAGCCCCAAGGAAAGACATGCTTGTAAAGGAAGTATTTTGTTATATTGCAGAAAGATACCAAGAAAAACAGTCCACTTTATTTTGATTTCTTATGCACTGGAAGAAATATGTGCAGCTGAAGAGGCTTACTCTCTAATCCACTTGGCACTCCATGATACACACCATGCCATGAGTGATACCCTCCTAGATCCTGCATGAGATCAGTCAGCTTAATAAAAATTCTCAGCTGGCCTCAGGTTGGCTGCCCACAGTCCTGAAGCTGTCAACCTTACTCCAACAAGAAATTGAATTGCCACTTGTAGCAGCCAGAGCTCTTCCAATCTTCTTTCTGTCCTGCCTGTCATCACTGTCCATCCTGTCATTACTGTCCTTACTTGCCTTCAAATAATGACAGACAGCTTGAATTACACAATAAGCAATGGAGGGGCTCTGTAGGACAAATGCTGTATCAAAATCTTTTGATATTGTCTGCAGCGACTGGGCAATGCTAAGCGTGGGTGGAGGAGTATACACTTACTTTTGCCATTTATCACTGCATTATTGTTAGTCTGCAATAATTAACCTCTTGCCGACCTCCAGACTAGCAATTTTAGATAGATTAGAAGAGATCATTGTTTCTAATTGGCCTTGTCTACTGAAAAGTTCCCAGGTCTTGATAATCTTCATAGAGTTCAGCCCCCAGCTGACACAGAGACAGCCATTGTTGCATGTCACTGGTATGCTGCATTACACCAGATGAGCATCTCTCTCACATGTCAATCTTAAAGATATTACCTAGAAAAATAATTTCTCTTCTAATGTTGTAAGATGGACTGAACCTACAGAAATGAAAATTTTGAAACCATGCAACACTGCATAACGCAAATGGAACATGAAACCTGTGGCTTGTTTTGATAGGAATGTTCTTGCAGGATAATTGTGATCCTTATCAGTCTTTTAATACCGAGACTGTAATCCCTTGACAAGCATCTGTCCTGTGTAGACAACCAACCTATGCCTGCCAGACACTGCAGAGACATGGAAAAGACACATCATGCTTTGGATGGGAGTAACAGCAGGTGAAAGACGGGAAGTAGCAGCTTTCCTACACATACACCCACTGAACTGAAAAACCCCTTTGTTTCCCTAAATCTCTAAAACAGAGGAATAACCTCTTTATATGCAGGCTTTCCTACCTACCACAGACTTATTGTTGAAGGAAAAATTGTACTGCATACTACAGAGAACAATTCCATCAACTAGTTTGTTTTTGTTGTTTTCCAAGGTGCCCTATTTAGCTGTTGCCTCTCCAAGGCAGGTATGGGGAAAGCTAAGTCTGTTCTCATAGCTGCCTTTCACATCACTGAACTTCAGTGTCTGCCTGTAATATTCTGTTTAAATGATTATAGTTTTGAATATTCCCCATGTTCAACAAGAAATTCATTTAATCTAGGAACTATCTTTACCCACTATCATGCTATTGCTTACTACTCCTGAACCCGGTAGCACCCCTCCCAGATGCTGCACACATGAGGGTGCCCTGCCACATGCTTGTGATGGTAAATGCAAAGCAGCGCCTTGGTATAAAGGTTTGCTACAGGGTGAGGGGAGTGAGCACTCACCAGACAAGCCTGGTTAAAAGTTCACCAGAGATGAAGGCAGTTGGCCTGCACCATTTTAATGTCATGATGTTCTAAAGGTTGACCTTTAAAATTACTTCTCATTATAAGGGAAACAGGAACTGAGTTTGGGACAAATCTACTGGAAAGCAAAGGGTATGCTGAAGGAGCTGAAGGTGACACAATCAGCATGGAGTTTCATCTAGCCCCTCCAACATGTCCTCAGTGCTGCCCCACCAAGGTGTTGTCCTCTGCTTTACCAATTGAATTCTGTTTCCAAATCCAAGTAAATAAATAATTCATAGAAAAAAGGTTGATGGATGTAGATTTCTTCTGAGAATCATTCACAAACTTCCATGAACTGAGCCTCAGCTAACCACATGCATTTCATTTTTTGAAAACATCAAGTTGTTATGGAAATGACCTCCAGATGGTCTCTGACAGCATCTCAGTAATTTGGTTTTATTGTTCATTATTGTTACTATTTCACTGCTCATCTAAATCCCAGAGCATTCTGCCTACTCCCTTGTGGTACAGCTGAACACTTCAAAAGAGGAAGCCAGAGATGGAGTAACCTACAACAAATGGCAGAGCTCTACTGTGAACTGTAGGAAAAAAATCCTCATTTGAGACAATATTCTAGGAGATCTAGGAGAAATTGGCTGTATCTGTTATTAAGTCACTGTGAGTATCTGAAAAAATATCTTCTAATACTTACAAAAATAAGAGGTGAATCCCCAGCTGTTTTAAATGTGCCTTCAATGATGCGCTCTCCTGGCTGGCTGTCTTTCCCAGACCAATGGCAGGTACCAGTGTTAGCAAAGGGCAGTGGTGGTCTTTCCACTGAAGCCCAACTATTTTATTTTAACATGATTGCTCAGCTGTCCTGTTGGGAGGTGCCCTGCTTCTTTGTCTCTTTTAATTCTGCTTTGTTTGCTCTTTCAAAGAAAAGCATGTGCTTCACTTTCAAGTGCACTGAAGTGTTTCTTCCAAACAACAGTTTATTAAGCTGTGGGGTTCTTCAGGATAAAATGTGATATAATTTAAAACTAGAAGATATCATTATTGTTAAAGATAATGTCTTTAAAAAAAAAAAAAAAACCAACAACAACAACAAAAAAATAAAAAAAAAATCCGCACACACAAAAAGAAAAAACTAGCAAAATACCCGCAACAAAACTAACCCAATAAAACAAAGAAAAGCAAGCAAACAAAAAACCCCCAACCCCTAAAAACAAGCTAACCAATCCCAAAACAACTTTTCCTACTTCCCTCCTGAAAAAAAATCCTCCCTTCAACAAATCCAAAGCTCTACCTAGTCATAGCAATGGTACAGAAAAGAGAAAGAGAAGAATGAACATATTGTTTCCATACACACCCAGTAAAAGCAACGAACATTTGGGTGGCTAGATATTATGTTCCTGAGAAACCCAACATATTTCCTTAGTCAGAAAGTGGCAGGGGAAGATCCAGATGCCCTAGTTTCCCTCCAGCTGGACTACCACCTCCATGACCTGCAGCTCTGCAGCAGAACAGGGACTCAAGAGATGGTTGCAGCAGATCCTCATGCTCCCAGTTGACGCTTCCTGTTGCAGCCACTTGAGGCTGGTACTGCTCTTGCTTTTCACCTACAGCTCTCCAGCTCAATTCATTCTTACATGTGGGAAAATGCAACAGAAAACTTAGTAACAATGAAATAAAGACAAAATGATGCATTTTGTACATCAGAGATCTAAACTATATTCTAAAAACTGATGATATGACCAAGTTTTCTGCATACCTTTATAAGCAACATGTTACTATGATGGTTTAATTTTATTTATCATTGGCTATTCCAGACTGTGAAACATTTGATGAGAAGCATCCAGTATTACCACTGTAATTGCAGCTTCCAGTTATGGTAAAAATTCATAGATCTACACTTAGAAAAATTATCTCATCTCCCTTCATTACAGATTGATCTTCACCTTCTGTCATTGATGCAGCTGACAAGGCAATCACATGAGGACAGCTCTGAACTAGCTGACACAATAAAGCTTTTGGATATAGATTCATAAGTATCCCAACTTGTCAGTTTTCCCATTACAAATCTTCTTTGGCAAGGGATAAAAGGAATTGGTTAGTTATAATTTAGCCATGAAAATTTAATTATTGGCTAAAATCTGCTGAATTTAGAAATTAGGTTAGGTTATAAAACTGCAAGTGAGAGAGACAGAAACCAGAAGATACTTAACATCTAAGAGGAATAGATTTTTGCTTAATAAAACAGGTAATTATTGGATTACAAAATTGAACACTTCTTTGCTCTAAGCATAAGAAACACAGAAAGAACATCTGAGATACATCCCAGTTTCCATGCCTGTATAAATTACTAACATTTGGGTTACAATTAATCAAACCAAGAAATGACCTGCAAAGCATTTCACCCCTTTTTTTATTGTCACTTTTGTAAAGGTCATGCAAGTCCTGCTGAAATCAAGGAAGAAATTTACTCTGCTGCAAAGAGCAGCTGCCTTTATTTCACACTGTCCACTGACACCTACAGCTATGCACAAAAAGACGCTCTTGTCATCTGGGTGCTTGAATACAATCCTTTCCCTTGTGAATTCAGGACCTTAATCTCCGTCACACTCTTTCAAGACCTTCATACTAAATTCAAACCACTACAAAACTAGAAAAGGAAGTGGTGAACTAAAGCCAGATCCTTCAAACTAGCAGGCAGCTCTGTGTAATATGTTAGATATAAATAAGTTCTTATGAACAGAAAATATAGAAGCATTTTGTGTTACAGATTCTGAGCAATTTGAAGCCAGGATTAAAGAAATATTACAAGCCATGGATCATTAATGCAAATGCCCAAGTTAGCAATTCTGGACAGAGCCCTGGGTGCAGACATTAGTATTCACAGCAAGGACTTCACAAACGGAGCAGCACACTAATAAAAAGAAAAAAAAATCACTCTGCAGATAGCAGCTGCTCAATATAGATCATCTTTCAATTTTAATTTGAATCATCATCTTTCCAAGTCAAATTGATTAATACTAGGGTACCTTTTCCAAGAGCCATGTGTCCAATCAAAGATCAATTTAAAATGTGTTCTAAGAGGTTGATTCTTCTAATTCATGGACATAAGAAGCTTTAAGTTCTCCTAGCATTGCCAAGACATGACCACAGCGTCATTCCTGTCACAAAGACACAGACAATACTCAGTGGATGCAGATTAATTGAAATGAATTTTTATTAACTCACTGGAAACATAAGCCAGAAATAAACCACTTGGACTTCATCCTTCTTTGAGTATTTCACTGTGTCAGCCAGGCTTAAATTTTCCTGATCCACTGGCACCTCCCCAACTTTCTTTGGGTAAGATCTCACAGACCTCTAGGTGCCTCCTCATAAATGCTCCTGCAGACTTGGTTTATTGCCCCAGTTTGGGGGTGCTCACACCCAAGACAAAGCCATTAGAAAACACATTGGTTGTTGGTGCCGTGCTCAGCCCAGCAGCCTGATCTTGGAACCACCAAGTCACCACTTCCTACCCAGCACCAAAACAGACCCTCTGAGGTCTGGAGCACAAACTTAGGGAGGAAAGGTACCACGATATTTTCCCATGAGTTGCATACAAATTTCATCACCTCCTGATTACTAAACCAGGTAACTTTCCTCAGCATTGACAGCCTGACAGCATCCTATAACATTCTTTTTTGTAATACACAGGTCTGAATTATAATTAATTCCTCAGGAAAGATTGTATGGATCTACACCCTGCAAAGTCAAACAGCACTTGGGTTTTGGGCACCCATTTTTCTCTCCTTTTTTATGGTCTCCAAAAAGAAAACTGTTTTTGAAAATATATGTGTAAAGATAATTTATCACTCTTCAGAATTGCTCTCAACAAATAGCAGTCGTGACCTGAAAGGGATGCAACAACAGAATAAGCAAACACACCACTGACAATGCCAATTGCTTAGGTAAGGTTAGAGCACTCTGAAGAGATAAAAAATGTCTCTGCCCCATGAGACTCATATGAAGATGGATGTTTTAAGAAGTAGATATATTGAATGGCACATAAACTATTATCCTTTACTTTCGTAACTTGTATTTGTCTACATCTACAGTGTCTGCATAAGAGTTGACATCTTTCTCTTTCCCTCTGGTATCTCCTGTTTCACTCCACAGAACAAAAACTCAACCAAACAACAATAAAAGTTCAAACAGTAGATATATGAATTTCCAGTGTGCTTTGATTAGAAATTGCAGCTTAGCAAAACCAGCACACAGACTGCATTTGAGTTCCCGAGCCATTCAATATCCTTAGGTCCACCTCCGCTAATGATTTTTACTCTGACTTGCTGGATTTTATCTGAAATATAAACTTTTTCAAAAATGGAACTGTTCCTGACTTTTTTTAGGGTGGGTATTTTTTCAGAGTTTGTCTTTTGTAAGTATTTCATACAGAGAAGAACTCAGCATAATTGTTCTGCAAAATTTATACATTTATATTTGGACAGCGAGACAGACCATTTCCTCTTTATTGTTAGCTTTGCCACACCATTAGTTTTAATTGCTGATGGTAGTAGCACGGCATGCAACAGAGCCCTTGCTGATCCCCCTTTCCTCCCTCTGATGGCAACACATGTTCCTCTCCATCAAGTTGGTCCTTCTATTTATGGCTCACCTCTTTCAAAACAAAGAAAACTCTTAGAAATTTACTTTTATAATCTCAAAACATCATTTCAGGTTTGTTGGGTTTCTTTTTTCCCTACCTCCCAGCTTTAAAAGTCAAAAAAGAGGTTCCAGAGAAAAATCTGTTAAAAAAACAGAAATCAAAACATTAACATACTAGATACTCTAGGAGAATATTCTAAGAGTCATATTCTTCTGCCAGCTCTCCCACACTGGTCATATATTCTGGGGTTTTTCATAAAACTGTATGGTTTGAGTGACCTCTGTACACAATTTAACACCAGCTAATCTGTACATTATTTATATGGCAATGCAAACACAGCTGCCTAGGGATTCCCAAGTCAACTAATTCTATTAGGCATAAAAGACAAGATGACAGAGACTGCAATAAGTATTTTCCCATTTAAAAGAAGAGGGAAAACCCAAAAAAATACCAAGATATATAGTTCAATGTCATCCTTGAAGAAGAATTTTATGTTCTGTGCATTAAAAGTTTGTATTATACTTCTAAACTGTTCGAAAGTATCTATTGCCTCTATAAGAAATGACTTCGCATATGCAACCCGGAATACCATGGATGTCTGAACACTTGTAACTGTCAAAAGAGTAGCACCTCTTCACCTTGCAAGCATGAATCATAGAATCATAGAATAGTTAGGGTTGGAAAAGACCTGAAAATCATCTAGTTCTAACACCCCTCCCATGAGCAGGGGCACCTCACACTAAACCATGTCACCCAAGGCTATGTTCAACCTGGCCTTGAATACTGCCAGTGATGTTCCCTGGCATCTTCCCTGGGCCTCACCACCCTTACACTAAAGAATTTCTTCCTCATAACCAGTCTAAACATCCCCTGTGTAAGTTTGAACCTTTTACCCTTTGCCCTATCACTGCAGTCCATAACAAACAGTCCCCTCCCCAGTATCCTTATAGGCCCCCTTCAGATACAGGAAAGGTGCCATGAGGTCTCCACACAGCCTTCTCTTCTCCCAGCTGAACAGCCACAACTTTCTCAGCCTGTCTTCATAAGGGAGGTGCTCCAGTCCCCTGATCATCCTCGTGGCCCTCCTCTGGACTTGTTCCAACAGTTCCATGTCCTT